>JAULKK010085122.1:0-17944 GCA_032355705.1 Rubia peregrina
TAGCCACACACATACTTGCACCTGTGTCTACATAGCAATGTAACTCAATTTGTTTATATCCAGAAAATTTTAATTTTTCTTTTATATAAATTGAATTTGGGTTGGTAATGTTAACCATTTTAAGCTTATGGTTGAAACCTTTTTAATTCTTTAAATGACATGCAAAGTTTATGAGTTGTTTTCAATATGATTGAAAATTATGGGGATGAAATAAATAGGCTGTCCTATTTTCATCAATTTTTGGTGTTCACCCTAGGTTGCATCCAATGTTGTGCACTGTAGCACCAATTATAGAAAGAGCTCAAATTTTGGCCAGTTCCCAGAGACTTCTCGGCATCCTCTGGTGATTTTTCTCCTCCCCGAACAACCAGTTTATCACTCTTAAGTCTCCAGCGAGTGTCAACTTCATCACTTCCGTCCAGCACTTTTTCTCTCAAGTACTACTTTAAACTCCGGCATTGCCTCCGGCTGCCTCTCCGATCAAACGGTCAACCACGCTTGTTGCTCCTCCTGCATAGCTTCCGACCTTCTCTCTATCGCCCCCAGCATTCTCTCTATTGTGCTCTCGGTGCTTTGATTCCGATTTGCGGACGAGCTCAAATTAGGGGATGTGTTTTTTTTCTAGCGCGAGTGGTGACGTTTGGCCTTCTAGCGCCTGTTCTCACACGCCTGTGTAGTGGCACTTCTTCCTGCACCGTGCGTAGCGCACCCCCTATTTTGGCTTTCTCGGCAATTACTCTCTTCCAAGCATTGCGCACCACACCTTTGGATTTTTCACCAAATAATTATTCCTTGGCCACAACCATCTTTCAGCAATTATGGTTTTCCCAAATTCACGCGGTGATTTTAGTCATTCTTTGGAGCAATGGATTGTTAATTCTGGTACAACTACTCCCATGACTTTCCATTCTCACCATCTTGAAAAGGTATATCCTTATCGTGATTCTAATTCCATTTATGTAGGCAATGGTGAATAATTATCTGTTTCTCATATTGATCAGTGTAATATTTTCAACTTATCTATTAATGATGTTCTTGTGTCTCCTCAAATTACTAGAAGTTTTTTGTCCATTAATAAACTTACTCGTGATTTACCTGTTATTATTATATTTCATGCCGAAACATTTTTCATTAAGCACAAGCATACATGATAGGTACTTGGTAAGGTTCATAATTGTTTGGGTCTTTATTTTCTTGAGACCGGTGATTCCACTTTTTAGGTGAATTAAGTTTTGGAAAGTTTCGACCTTCTTTTGAGCAGTGACATTCTCGCCTTGGTTATGTGTCTTATGTCACTCTTCAGTTACTGAGTAAATATGGTCATATCTCTGCAACTTCTATTTTGCCTGCACCTGTTAGTTGCTCTTCTTATCAATTGGCCAAGAGCAAACATATGCACTTTTCTACCAGCGATAAACGAGTCGTTGGTATGTTAGATAAGGTGCTTTGTGATTTGTAGGGACCAGCTCCAATTTTATCCGTAGAGGGTTATTCATGTTATGTTGTATTCATATTATGATGTATTCATGTTAGTACACTAAACAGAGAAATGCTAATTCTCTAGAGGAAGGAACTGACTTGATCGTTGGAGCTCCTTCCCCGGAATAACTTTCGGGAACTTTTTTGCAGGTTTGTGCTTACAGTACAGTGATTACCATCCATCTTGCCTGACTGGGAATACCACATTATTGACGCCGACTGTGGGGATGAAGAATTTTTTTAAGTCATTTATTCCGTTCAAGATAACAATGGTTTTCACCAGAAGTGAGAGAAGTCAAAATTATCATACACAAGAATGAATGGCTAGACGTAAACAGACTATGCATCCCATTCGAGATCAGGTATACATTTCTAGTAAAGAACATGAGCACAACAAAGAAGACATGGATGACGATGAAGAGGAAGCTGAATCTCCCAATGCAAATCAAGAAAATGAGAGGAAAGCTTTCGCAGCTTTCTTAGAAACGAATGGGGAACACATGTATAACCATTTCCTAGCCTCTCAGGCAAAAATCCCCAAAGAAAAACAAAAAATTAAGTCAACCGCATAAATGCCTTAATTACGAATAAGAGTTAAGGGATACAATGGTAGAGAAAGATACCGATCGGTCACCGTTAGCTCCGAATCTTTGTGATTTCAAAATGGCAAAAGATTTTAGACTGCCATTGCATGTGAAAAATATATGATGGGACAACAGACCCCAAGGAATTCTTTACATTCCTATCACAACAGTATGCGATATTGTGATGTTGAAGTTGAACTAGTCTGCAAAGTTTTCCCTATTTTCTTGTATGGAACAACGATTACATGGTATGGCGACCTACCAAGTGGAAGTATTCAGTCTTGGACACAATTATCAGACTTGATTTTAGGGAGCTTCTATCAGAATAAAAAAAATTAACAAACTGATAGCGGAGTTAAACAACATAGCCCAGCGAAGTGATGAAATCTTGGCAGATTACCACAATGGGTTCGTTACTGAAAGTTTACAGGTGCGCGATCTATCGTTCCAATCGCCACTAGGTGCATTCACGGGAGGTATGCAATCGTGAGAGTTTTACAAGGAACTCATTACGTACAAGCCTGAGAATCCAAGAGAATTGCAGAAAATGATTAAAAATCATGTGTGGACTGAAGAAGAAAATAACTCCAAAATAGAGCGCGATCAAGGTGAAAAAGAATAATAGAAGATCCACAAAGGGGCTTTGTTAAAAAAAGGGGAAAGGGAAAATACCTTTCAAAGCAAAATATTTGGGGGGTGCAGATGACATCATTTCCAGAAACTTCTTTGACGAAGTCACAAAAGGAAATTTGGAAGTCGGACAGGGAGTTGTTTCACGACCCCATGCCAATGATAACACCACGAAACAAATGGTCTAGGGAATAATATTGCGCCTTTCACAAGGACCATGGACACGACATCGAATACTGCACATACTTGAATAGGCAAATAGAGAAAAATTTGTGAAATGGTCATTTGAGCCATTGCAGAAAGGAGGATGGAGGAAACCGTTAAAGAAAATCCAAAAAAGTAGGAAAATCCATGGCAAAAAACCAAGGTGCGGTGAATATGCAGAGCAAGAATAAGAAAATGACAGCAGCGGTAGGTTATGAAGAGGACTTAGTGAACGATGCCCTAGAAAAAGTAATTTTACCAATCCATGGATCAACAAAAGCTCTGTCCAACAACTCCTAGAAAGCTAAGGCTAGAAACTCCCCTACCACAAGAACCAACTGAAAAAGACTTCGCTGCGATGAAAAGATAACGTTTAGCGAAAAAGATGTGATTCCCAATGCTTCACCTCATAATGACCCGATGGTCATTATCGCTAAGATTGGAAACTCCACAGTTCACAGAGTATTCGTTGACGATGGGAGTGCAATTGAAATTCTGTTCGTTGATTGCTTAACCAGATTCAAGCGAGCTGATTTGAAGAATTCTACATCCTCTCTTGTAGGGTTTATCCGACCACCGTCTTTGGGTAACATACAACTTCTAGTTACCATAGGTGAGAACGACAAAAATTGCACCATTATGTGCGACTTTGTTGTCATAGATGCATAAAGCCCATTCCACGCTATCATTGGTAGGCCCTGGATGAACACATCGGAAGTGATATGGTCCCAATATCACTTAGAGACGAAATTTCCAACTTCAAAAGGAATAGCAACAATATGAGAAAATCAGCAAATAATTAGACAGTGCATGGCTATTGTAATGAGAGAAGGAAGAAATGTTGAACAAACAAAAATGGTCAGCACCATCTTGGATAATGGCTTACTTGAGCAAGCATAACCTCAAGTTGATCACGTAAAGGAAACTAAAATTTTCATTCTGGACGATGAGGACACTTCCAAATGTGTCAAAATAAGAAAATATATTCCAAGCGAAGTGAAAGAAAAAGTGACAGAAATTCTGCGAAGTCACAAAGATAAATTTTCATGGACTGTACAAAACATGGGAGAAGTCAATCCAGACATAGCTACCCACTCTCTAAATATCAACGATTCGATCAAGCCAATTAAGCAAAAGCAACAAAGAACCACTAGTGATAGATAGAAAACAATTGAAGATGAGGTTAGAGAATTGCTTCATGCCAGTATCCTACAGGAAGTAATTTATCCAAAGTGGTTGGCAAACCCAGCGACGGTAAGGTAGGAAGATGCAGGATGGAGAATATGCTTAGACTTCACTGATTCAAATAAAGCATGCCCAAAAAATTGTTATATGTATCCTAAAATAGACCATTTAGTGGAAGCAATACCAGGATACGAAGGTCTAACGCTCTTATCTCTGTACAAATGATACCACCAGATACTGATGAATCCAGAAGATGCAGAAAAAACAGCTTTCATAACAAGCTTTGGAGTGTTTTTCTACGTGAAGATGTCATTTGGCCTAAAGAATGCTGGCATGACATATCAAAGAGTATTTGACATGGCATTTCACAATCAAATAGAATGAAATGTTAAAACATATGTTAATGACATGGTGATCAAAGCAAAAAAGGTGTGTCAGTTCAAGCATGATATGAAAGAAACCCCGGATACACTAAGCGCATTGGAATGAAACTAAACCCTAAGAAGTGAAAAATTGGAGTGGGTACAGGAATTTTTTTGGGTATAAAGTATCCTAAAAAATTATTGAAGCTAACCCAAAAAAACATACAAGCAATAGTTGACCTACCTCAACTCCGAACAGTCAAAGAAGTGTCAAGTGTTAATGGGATCCCTAACGTCACTTAGCAGGTTTGTCTCGAAATCTACAGAAAAACATTTCCCACAGTTCGAAATCCTTAAAAGGGCCAAGACGTTCAGTTGGAATAAGGAAATTCAGAAAGTGTATGAGTTATTGAAGAAATAGCTCCAAGCGTTGCCAACGCTGAAGCCACCAATGCCAAGAGAGCCTTTATACATGTACCTAGAAATTTTAATAAATGCAGTGAGTTCCTTCTTGGCGCATCAAGAAGGGCAAAGACAAGTGCCGGTATAATATATCAGTAGGATATAGCAAAGTGCAGCGATCGAAAGATTAACTCTTGCATTAGTCTACTCAGCAAGAAGACTGCAAATCTATTTTCAAAGTCATAACATAGTTTTGTATATTGACTACCCAATCAAGAATATCTTGAGAAAGTTAGAATCTTCCTGCAGAATGACTAAATGTGATCTCTAATTGGGATAGTATGCCATCCAGTTTCAAACACGGACTGTAATCAAGGTGCACAACAGATTTCATCGCAGAAATGACAAGCGCATATGCACAAGAGGTAAGTACACCGAAAATTCTTAGAATAGACAAAGGAAAATCAAAGTGGACAGACATCGCATGAAAATTGAACATTGATGGAGTGTCCAGCAAAGAAGGCTGCAGTGCATGATTTCTACTAGTGAATCCAAATAGGGGATAATATAGATACTCACTTCGTTTCGATTTCCCACTCACAAATAATGAAACTGAATATGAAGCACTCATACATAGGTTGGACCTTACAATCAGGATGAAGGTCAAGAGCGTTAAGTGCTTTGGCGATTCATAGACAGTGGTCTAACAAGTACATGTAGATTATGAGGTGTGAGAGGAGCAGTTATAAAGTATTTATGGAGAGCTTTCCAGCTTATGAGCCAACTTGAATACTTTGACATTCAACATGTACCAAGGAGAAATAATATTAAGGCAAACTCCTTAAGTAAGCTGGCGATGGCTGGCTTCGATTGATTGCTGGGACAGAACGATGTGAATGTAGGGATCATACCAGTCAAAAGTACGGTCACAACAAATGTTTCAATAGTCTAGACAGAAGAAACAAACTTGATTACGTCATTAAGGGACTACTTCGAAATGGGAAAATTGCCAGCAGATAAAATCCAAGCTAGAAAGCTAGAATTAAGATCATTCAACTATGTTTATGAGGGGGAATCTTATACAAAAAAGGTTTACTATCTCTATGGATAAAGTGTGTGGTACCATCCTAAGCAAACGAAATCAAGAAAGAAGTTCATGAGGGACTATGTGGGATGCATCAAAGATCTCGAACAATCGTGAAGAAGATAATTTGAGTAGGATATTATTGGCCAACAATGTTTAACGATGCGTACACTTCGTGCTAAAGTGCAAAAGCTGCCAAATTAAAGTGTCAGTCTCGCATAAGCCACAAGCTACTCTAACAGGGATATATGGATCCTGGCCATTCAAAAAATAGGGAATTGATTTGGTTGGACCTTTCCCTAAATGAGCTGGTAATGCGAAGTTTCTAATCGTAGAGATCGACTACTTCACAAAGTGGGTAGAAGCGAAGCCATTGGGAAGATTCGGGATAGAAGTAGCAAGAAATTTGTTTGGCAAAACATAGCTTTTCGGTTTGGTGTACCTCAAACTATCGTCAGAGATAATGGTACGCAATTCATAAGTGGAACCTTCACCGAGTAGTACTCAAAATTAGGGATCGTGCAGAAGTTCACTTATGTATCTTATTCCCAAGATAATGGCCAAGTGGTGGTAACTAGCAGAACGTTAGTCCAAGTAATCCAAAAATGATTAGAAGGAAAGAGAACCAGATGGGCAGATGAGATACCCAACGCGTTATGGTCTTGTAGAACAACAGTACAAGAACCCACTATAGAAACACTGTACAACCAAGTTTACGGTCATGAAGCAGTAATACCAGTTTAAATTGGAAACTCAAGCCTTAGAGTGGAAAAATAAAAATGAAGGCAGTAATCCTGAAACGATGAGATTGGATCTGGATGAACTTGAAGAGAAAAGGCAACATGCAGTGATCAAAGAAGCAAAGTACAAGGAGAAGGTTGCTTAAGCATATAATGAGAAGGTCAGGAAGATACATTTTCGAGTTGACGATCTCGTGATGTGAAAGAATGAGGCAAGTCTGACAGAAGAAAAAGGAAAACTATGCCCAGAGTGGGAAGACCCGTATAAGTAACAAAAGTGCACTGATCTAACTGTTACGAGCTAGAAAGGTTAGATTGAAGCAGCTTCCCAAACACTTGGCATGTGATCAACTTAAGGAAGTTCTATGTTTAGCTATCATTCATAAGTGTTAGAAAAGGCTTAGTTGTACAGGGGCCATAATGTGATCATTGGATGCCTTTTCATTGTTAGCATCATCATTCCTTTTCAAGCGCGATATCATTGTGACCATACATATTCAATATTAAAAACATCTTTCGAGGCAATTTAATCATAGTACCGTTCGGTTCAATTTTATGCAAAATCCATAGTAACAGCGGGCAAAATTAGCAAATCATGGCACATCGCAAATAAAACCGAATTTCACATCTTGTAACAACGAACAAGTAAATTTATACAACTATGACACGAAAAGCTACGGACCTTGTCAAAGTACAAATACCGAAATCGGAAAAGCGACAAAAGCATGAAATAGATCTCGTGGCTTCACACACTATAGGTTTAAAACCTTAATCTCACAAGCAACAGATCTTGCAAAATGAATTGCAAAGGCTCACGTGCCTACGAAAAAAGTAACAAAAGCAAGCAACTTGAGGCTTTGCACAATATAGATTTACACCTCAATCTTGAAAGCTTTAGATCTTTCAAAAAGAAATGCATAGACACACGTGCCTACGAAAATAGTGACAAAAGCAAGCGATAGAACTTGCATATTCGCATGAATCAGGTTTTCATAACCTAAAAATCGCAAGCAGTAGATCTTACAACTTCACACTAACTATGTTAATAGCCCAAAGCAACAAGCGGTACCATAATTTTAGATTGGTAACCACTAATCCTCCTCAACAACTCAAGACGAAAGCATAAGAATGTAGTGACAATGGTATCCAATAAATACGACATTTTATACTAGTCACAAGCAAACACATTGAAAATAAAAAGGTAACACAAATTAGAAGTACAAAAATAGTACATGAAACATTTCACGGAGTAGATTATTACATCAAAGAAAAGCAAGTTATCAATGCTTTGGTGCGCGAGATTGCCCAACAGAAGACGAACTACTAGAGCGGTGGGTTTCTCCGCTTGACATTCCTCCTCAGATAAAATATCATCATAGCGCCATTTCAAATGCAAGTAAGAAAGGTGGTGGGTTTGACCACTTTGCAGCATGCGATTAAGATGCTTCACATCGTACACTTTAAAGTCATATATAGGACCAAATTCTTTACGATCAAGTTGAATACTCTTGACATCCACAGTGTCTTGATAAATTTTATTCAAATTATCCAGGTTACATATCTCTTCCTCTAGTTGATGAATATGTGATCTAATAGTATTAGATAGAATAATTCTCTCCACGGTAATATTCATAGTTAGATCACCACGGCTAGCAGAACTACAAGACTCTGCAGAAAGGGCCTTGAGTTTATCTTTGTAATCAACACAAGCTTGTTCAAGCTGATGTGTACATGATTCAAGGCGGCCGTACTCATCACGAAGGCGATCATTCTCATTTCGCAGGTGGGTATTCAAGGAAAACTTTTCATCAAACCTGCTCTACCATCCTGGAGAACAAGTGGAAAGGTGATCGTATTCACGTGGCTTCTTCTTAAGATGATCCAATGATTGGTCAATACGAGAGCACTGCTTATCTATGATTATGGTCTTCTAATGAGCCTCGCATTTTTTTGTGGAAAAATTCTTTACTTCCTCTTGCTGACCAATCATGTTAACCAATTTTAGTTGTTGTCGTTGCATAAGATCATTATACTGGCCGCATAATCCTTCAATTTGTGAATATAATCTTGTGACTCGCTTACGACCTTTTTCCATCCAAGCTCTAAATCATTGTTGCTAAGTAGCATATGTTTGAGACGAACGCCCGATGACAGTTTCCACTCCTGAGCGCGACTGGGAAGGTTGAGCGAACATACGTACACACCAACAGATTCGAGATCAACTAAGATGCAAACATTATCCTGGCTGAGGGATTCAATATTGTAACCATAGGGTACAAATTTATTATAATGACAAATCATAGGAGGGGATGGAGATGACGAAGAAGTAGGGACATGCCATCCAAGACATACTGGAATAAATTCCAGAGTAGAACTCCCAACAGTTGAAAAACAATCACCCAAAAGCAGGCCAAAATATTCCTTGGATAGGGAAGTGGTAGCGTCAACCAGTCTAATAGGACAACACGAATTTAAAGACATAAACCAGGGATGTCGCTCAGAGTGAACACTAGAACTTAACATATCAGGAATATTTGAAAACTTATTGTCGATCAAAATATCAAATCATTGCATATGAATAAATATAGGGAAAAAATACAAAATTAGAATTGGCATACCAAATTCTCATCAAAGGGAATACAAATAATTCAGATATACATTAACAGTACCTTTATATGTTACAGATATAAATTTGAATGGTCTCAAATTCAGCCATAACTATAAAATTAACTAACATTAGAGGGAGAAACAGACACATACTAGATAACGAGAGCAGAATCCTCTCGGTTCGCATTCTGAGCGGAATCCTCCACGATTGCACTGACCTCCAGGTTAGAAGATGCTTAGGATTATGAGAAGCGAATGAGAGGCTATAAATATAATCAACATGGAAATATCGTTGCTCAGAAATAGAAGGCAAAGAGGAAAGACCAGCGAGATGTGATAACAAAGCATAAGGATGCCCACCATAAGAAATCTTATTGATGAATTCAGTGTTAATTGTAGTATATAGCTTCTCCAATGACCCCTCACACTTAACCAGTGAAGTTAATACTTTCGCTTTCAGGGAAGGATTCACCTTTTGCAGCTCCACCAAAGCCCGCACCAACCAACATTGTGAGGGGAAGAAGAAACTTCTTCAAAAAGGTTGAAGAAGGACTTCGTTTTGAAAAGCCGGTCAGTAAAAACTTGGGGATAGCTGGGCAAAGATGGTCCTTTAGTCCGCTTCTCCTCCAACTCAAAGCAGAACTTATTGCCTTCTTCTTCAGCAACTTGTGCAAGCTCCTCAGCAGCTTCAAGCGAGATCTCCATAGCCTTGCGCTCTTTCTCATTCGACTTATATTTTTCCAACAGCGAACCATCATCCTTGGAGAATTTAGTAACTAGCTCACTAACGAGCTTGAGACTCTCACCAATCTTATGACATCCATCAGAAAAAGTACACAAACGAACATAACAGTCAGACATTGTAATAAGAGCATACTAAAATAAGACAAAAACCATTTTAAAGCTACAACGAACATACCACAACCATCAATTCATGAAGAGAGAGTTTAGAAAGAGTGGCAGGAATAGCCCTTTCTATAAATTACTGCTTCGCAACCAAGTCTTAGAACAAGAATCACTATTGCAATTTTTATTCTTAGAGAGCTCCAAGGCAGTCGACGAGCCACTACCCCAATTCTATCTCTTTCTTTAGCGGCAGCCGCACCATCATCTACATGTACCTCCCCTCCTTCCAATACCTTCCCTTTAATATGTATTAAATGAGAATTTACTTGAGTGAGATTCTCCTGAGAGATATCATCAGCACTAGTGTCATGCAGTTGGATAGGCAGGTTTTCCATCTCCTCGGGTTCATCATTAGGAAAAACTTGTCAATCTTATGCCTAACTAGATCCATATATTCCATTCAACATACAACATAAGTCAGGCAAACACACAAACACAACTGAGCAATAGGAAAACAATAAGGGGTAAAAATAACGCATATGACATAGAGAAACCATAAGATAATAACAAACAAACACCTTCGCTCTCAGATTCAACATGGCATAAACCTATCGAGTGTTCACTGAGTTTTAAGACAACCTCAGAATTAGTAGTAAGATGACCCCCCCTGCTTGGGAAGCTTAGACTTAGAAACATTATAGTTCCATGCCGGAAGGATCGGTTCGCACTCAGGATCCATTTTCACATAAATATTTTTTTGCCACGCACCGCAGTTACTTGGAAACCCACTGACAAACTCAAGAGTGGGAATGATGAGATAAAAAGTGAATTCATAGATTAGTTTTTCACCTTATGAAGCTAATACAAGCTACAAAATAAGTCAATCGAAAAAGGGACATTGGCTTGGGTACACACTTAGTGGAAACCCATAATGATCGTGATACCCTTAGGATGAAACTAAGACAACGCGATTTGGTAAGATAGAAGAAAATCTGTAACATGCTGGGGAAAGAGAAAGATAAGACCAAATTTAAGATAGTCTAAATAATAGGATATACAGGCATCGCAAGGAGTGCAAACACTCTCAAAAATAAGAGGAGCTATGAGTTCAAGCGAAGACATGAAAGAAAAATAGAATTTTAAATTTTCCAAGCAGTCGTCATACAAAATGCTATTAATGCCAGAAGAACCGGTGGGATGATCATAATCCTCCCCTGAATTAACATCATCAACCTGGACATCCTCTACAGGAGAATTAGTGGAATTAGGGGTAGAGATTCAGGCAAGAATGAACCCTAAAACTTAAGAGATGAAAACCCTATTAATTAGATTACAAACCACAGACAGCGTATTCCGGAAAGAAAATCAAAACATAACAAAAAAAATACGCCGGAGAAGACAACTGGATAACTTATAGACAAACGCAAACAACAAAATTGGTAGAACGGAAGCACCACACAAACTCACAATCGAGATAAACGTTTAACGGAGGGAGAAGAAAAAAGATAGGGAAACTTACGAGTTAAGAAGGCGAAGAATGGTGATGCACATGAACAATAAGAAGGGACAAGGAAGATGAAAGACTAAGGTGGCAGTAAAACCCAATGTTAAAATTAAGACACCGAAATGTAAAAAATGAGGCGTTAAATCAGTTTAAAAAAGCATGATGGAATTATGACATAAAAAGTTACCTTTTACAGAATATGAGAAGACGACGGTATATGAATAGTTGATACACTAAACAATGATGGAGTTAGGATAGCAAATTCAGAGCATTTATAAGGTAAGAAAAGATAACGGCACATGAGAAAATTTCAAAAAGCATAGCGAATAATGAGGAGAGAATCCCGACTTAATGACACAAGATAGCAACAGCCAAGCCTATCAAAAGTTCTAAATTTGAAGTATGAATTCAAATTCAAAAACTAGAAATGCCAACGAAATCGCAAGTATAGCCAAGGAGCAAGCAACACTTCATGAAGACAATAAAAGTTACTGTGATGACGAACATGTTATTACGGTTTAGGAGATAAACAAAACAACAATTTGCACACATTCAACAAATATAGTCATCGCTTCGCGTTCCATTGACTTCATGGCTGGGTAGGGGCTTATAGTGTATACCTAGCCCACACACTAAAAGTTGTTGGCCTTTAGGCCCAACCCAATGCTTAACCACGAAATGGACAAAGCGGAACAATGTCCAAGACTCAGCCCCGAACTGGGATTATAGCAACCATGATGCAGTCACGATGCAACCCATGATCTGAAATCCTAAAACGCGGAGCCATGATTGGTGATCCACTACAAATATAGGAAGAGTAGCACTGACTCAGGTAAGTAACACTAAACTGAGAAATACCAATTCTCTAGAGGAATGAACTGACTTTATCGTCAGAGCTCTTTCCCCAGAATCTCTTCAGGGACCTTTCTTGCAGGTTCGGACTTACAGTAACCATCTTGCCTGATCGGGAATACAACATCAAAACCCATATACTATCACAGACATTTTCACGAAAGGATGGTCTCATCCTTTGTTTGAGTTATTCAGGTCCAAACTTTGCGTCTCTAAGCATCTGACGCTTCGCTTGAGGGGGTGTCAGAATAGATTAGGGTTTATTTATTTACTTTTATACCCTTTATGTACTCTATTTATTCTCTCAATAATCTTAACCCTAACTAAGGAGAATCAACTTTTACAATACTCCTCTATGTTGTTCTAGTAGTGTATTAGCCACACAAATATTGCTATGTTATCCTACTATTTCATTGCTTATGTGAAAATCTAGAATTAGGATCACCTCTTTATTAAAAAAAATTAACATCTCTTATTGAAAACACGTGTGCCTTTATGATATTAATAGAAAATATTAGGTACCCGAAAATTTCATCCGTAACAATTTAATATCTTGATTTTTACAACCTTAATTTTAGGCTGAAAGTGTCAATATAACCTTGCAAAATGAGAAAATGCCAAAATGACCTTAACTTTATGTCGAAATGTGCAGTATAACCTTTTGGTCTAATTCCGGCATTAAGTTATGGTTAGTTTGACACTTCCTCATTTTGCAGAGCTATATTGACACTTTCAAATAAAAAATAAAATTATTTTAGCACTTTTTTTTTTTTGCTATATGACAGAAGTCTATATCCCAGATCGATGGAATCGATGGAAGAAAGGAACGTTGGTGGATCAAAATCAGCCCCGCAACTGGCTTCCTAGGGACCCAAGTTAAAATTAAAAAAGAAAAGAGTCCAACCACAGAATTTCAAAAGTGAGGATTCCAAAGAGAGAGCATCTTGCCCTTTTAAAGCTTTTGTAGAACTGAGGTTCACATTTGGAATTGAAGAGCATCAAAATCCTAAGCCATTAAACATGCCTCCTGCCAAGATGCAAAGGGCCAAAGGCTGGTGGCAATGAGAAAATGTTCTCCCTTTTGTGGCAGGGATAAGATGCCATTCATGCAAGGGAGAGGCACAAAAGAGCATATATTAAAGGCCGCAAAATAGCCACACGTAAATGCTATCCAATCCAGTGTAACAGCACCACTGCAGTTCTACTTTTGCTCCATTTTGGATTTTCTTGGGGCTTAAATCTGCATTATAAGATCAGCACAGAGCATAGGATACTAAACATAAATTGGGGATCCCAAATCTTTTTAAAAGATATAAATAAAATGGAAACATTAAAACAATCATGACCTTTTTTAATTTAAATCTTGTATTTTTTGCTTATAATATTATATACTTTAATTTAAACGCATGATAAACTGTACTCATTTAAATTTAAAAATCTATGGAAATGCGGTGTAAAAAAATAAATATTAAGTTAAAAATTACAATGTTCAAATTAAAAATATTATTTTCAAATTAAAAGGTACAATGTTTAAACTAAAACGTACAGTGATATTTCCCTAAATTATCAAATAATATAAAATACGTACTCCCTCCGTCCTAGCTGTATTTGCATATGTTGACTTTTGCATGTTGACCAAAAATATTTTTGACCGTTAATTTTTTTACTTGTGCACATTTAAAAAAATGCTTACAACACTTATTAAAAGTGGACAAATTTTAACAAAGTCTCGTTTTACACCGTCTACATGTTAGATATGATCATTTTAGAGTGGGTCTCTTGACAGGCGACCTGTCCATCAGCTTATGGGCAGATCAGGGACCAATTTGCAATTAATGCAAATTAATCAAACCCTTCATCCCCAAATTGAAGCGCGAATCATTCTTCTTCCCCAAACTCGCATCCTCAGCAAATTTCTCCATTCTCCATTTTTTTCCTTCCCAAACTTTATCTCTTTCCAAAACTTCAATCCCAAATTGAAGCGAGAATCATTCTTCTTCTGCAAATTTCTCCATTCTCCATTCTTCTTCCTTCCCAGACTTCATCTCTTTCCCAAACTTCAATCTCTCTAGCGGAACCATCTCACCATCTGTGTCACTTAGTCGAGCCAAGGCGCCGAGAACACTTGGAGGATCCAAAATTCTGCCTATATCTAGAGGATAATGGAGGGCAAGTTCCATATCTGATCGAAATAATTTGATTAAAACTGGATTTCAAATATATTGTCATTCTATACATCTGATTAAGGTTGTGTTATTCAATTGTGTTCGATGTGAATGATATTGTTGTCGAATGTTTCAGATGTATGAATTCTGCTGCTATGAACACGTAAAAAATATGTGGCAAATATTCAAAAAATGAACTAAGTGTTGCTGAATTTTTTTGTATATACTATGCAGCTGTTACCTTACAATACGTGTCGTCTGTATTAAAATGCGCATTTGTTTTAAAAGCTTTGAATACAAATTATTAAACTTTTCCAGGAGATCTTGTATAAGTTAAGTTAAAATTTGACAATTTAAAATTGTCATATTAATTGTGCATTGATTACTATACAACATGTACTGTTTAAACAAAAACACGCAACCGATTCAAAAATATCAGTTCCTTTTATGAATATCAAAACTTTTTCAGGAGGTAGGGTATAAGTTACCTTATGAATTGTTTCTGTTTTCTTAAAACCTGCATATGTTAGCCTACAACTAGTATTTTTTATAGTATACTACAGAAAAGAGATTACATAATTTTGTAATTTTGTAAATAAAAAATTCATATGAACTTCATTTGATACCTTACAATGTGTACTAATTCCATTAAAACTTCTATTTATTTTCAAACACGGGAGTAAATTTTTCTAATTTCAATTAAATAGATGCCACTAAAAGTCTTATCGGCATGAAAATAACACATGTAAAAGCATTCATACTTTGTATAAAAATCATGAAAATGTTGTTGGTTTCATACACTAGAAGAACTCTCAACACTTGAACAAAGGGCAAGATATGGGATAAATCCTACAAGTGCTCATAGAATTTTTTTTTCTATTATGGAACTTACAATTACAACAGAGTTTCTATCTAGATTAACTAACAATCTCTAATACAACGAATCAATTATTAATCTTCAAAGATAGATTATCTTCGAATTCCTTGAGTTCAGTGTCAATTTCATCTAAATCAAGCTCGTGCCAAAATTTCTTATGGAGTCCAATGTTCAATATTGTGTGATTCCATGCCACTTTAATTTTAGATTCAACTCCTGCAAAAACCCATACACATTGGATATTAACAGTTGCAGCATATAAGCAAACATGTACAATTTGTAATTCAAAACAAAAAATAATCAACAATGAAAATGAAAGTCAAATGCAATAAAACTAACAAGTACATATTAGATACTAACAGATGCAATATATGAGTAAACAAATACAAGTTATAATTCAAAACGAACAACCAACAACAATTTTTTTAATAAAAAAAGTCATACACAACACAACTAACAAGTACACACTGGATACTAACAAATGCAACATATAAGTAAACGGGTGTAGCTCGTTATTCAAAACGTACGATTAACGAAAAATGAAAAAGTTCATACACAGTACAACTAACAAGTACACATTGAATACCAAAAGGTGCAACATATAAGTAAACAAATGCAACTCATAATTTTAAAAAAACAATCAGAAAAAATAGAAGGAAAAAAGAGGTAATTTTACAATACAGCTAACACAGAACAACGACGTCTACTGCTAAAAAAGAACATACCAAATCTGAACAATAGAGAAAAATTGAGCAATAATACAATCAGAAACAAATTTTAGACATACAACATACCTCATCCAGCGAACAATGCAACAACCGACGAAAAAACACACCCACAACGATACTGAAGAAGAATATGAGAAACAAGCAGATGGTAAATCGCGGGGAAAAGGCGAATAAATGCAAAGAGGCGGCGGAGAAACACGAATAAGTGGTGGAGAAATAAGAGGCGATGGAGAAATGAGGTGAAGGGTGGGAGGGATGATGAGGTGGGAATAGAATTAGGGTTTCAGATTATATATATAGGAATAAGTTTTAATGGTTGAGATTAAATCAACAAAAAATGAATGGTTCAGATGAAACCAAGTTTTCCTCTCTTTTTTTAAGTATCTAGCACCGGTATAAATTGGACAATACCAATGAAAATGTACATGAAAAGCAGCTGATTCACGCAGCTTTAAATGGTTTATTCCCTTTCTTTTTGGAACCCGAGAACAAACCTGGGAGATTTTCTAAGTACCTAGCATCGGTATAAATTGGACAATACCAGTGCAAATGTACATGAAAAGCAGCTGTTTTGCATTGCTTTAAATGGCTATTTTCTTCCTTTTTTGGAACCTGGGAGATTTTTTTCTATGTAACTAGCACCGGTCTAAATTGGACAATACCGGTGCAAATGTACATGAAAAGCAGTTGTTTAATGCTGCTTTAAATGGCCTTTTCCCTTTCTTTATGGAACCCGAGAACAAACCCGCAATATTTTTTCTAAGTACCAAGCACCTGCATAAATTGGACAATACTGGTGGAAATTTATGTGAAAAGTAGCTGCTTAGGGCTTCTTTAAATGACTTTTTCCCTTTCTTTTTGGAACCCGAGAGCAAACCCACAATATTTTTCTAAGTGCCTACAATGGTATAAATTGGACAATTCCGTGCAAATGTATATGAAAAGCAGTTGTTTAGGGATGCTTTAAATGGTTTTTCTTTCTTTTTGGAACCCGAGAGCAAACCCGGGAGAGTTTTTCTAAGTACCTAGCACCGGTATAAATTGGACAACACCGGTGCAAATGTAAATGAAGGGTTGCTTTAGATGACTTTTTTTCTTTCTTTTTGGAAGCCAATAGCACCGCGAGATTTTTTCCAAGTACCTAGCACCGGTACAAATACCTGTGCCTAAGTAACAAATACCGGTGCTAACTCCAATATTTCAAAATTTTAATCAATCCCTCCAAAATTTTGAATGAAATTTTGGAAAATTCATTTTCCCGCCATAAATTGGAGGTGGAAAATCAGAAAATTGAAGATACCGATACACAATTAAATAAGAGCCGATTGTGTGTTCAAACTTTGGGCTACAATGGGTGACCGGATACACCTCTAACATATTTATAGAAAATTATGCTATGGCCCAAAAATTTGTTACGACATTACCTTCTCTAAAAAAATATGCTATTTTTGTTATTCTTGCGTAAATATAGAAATAGAATATAAATATTTTTCTTGGTGAAATGTAGGAAAGCACTAGTACATGTTCTAAAGTAACTTAGAGTTGATTACTTAGAAGTAAGAAAGGGAAATAAAAAAGGATTGAGGATATGTTCTTGTCCTTGATTGTTGATAAATATTCTTGACGGAATTGGAAAATACACTTGGGGGGGGGTATAGTGTATCATCACGTTTGAGCGGATTTCAATTTGGAGTT
>JAULKK010085228.1:0-17937 GCA_032355705.1 Rubia peregrina
TGGAAGTATAAGTCAATTGCCCCCAAGACTCCGTAATTCGTACTTAATCCCATTTTTAGCGATTGTATGCTTTGATATTTTAACTTGTCTTTAAATTGTTAACTTAGAAAAATCAAGCCAAAACCCCCCATTTTATATGCTTTTGTATATATGTGTATCTATATATCTAGCATAGTATTTAACATTTTATGAGCAAACACTTGAGAATATCCCCCGTCTCTATGGACGATCCCGACTTGCCATACTATCTACTTGTATTTAGTAAGCAAAAGGGCTTAAAAATTAAATATTTGAGAGATACGACAACGACCTCCCAGTGTAGCTGAAAAGATAGAGTGAGAGCTTATGTGCGACACCTTTACTTCTTTCGGGATAACATACTGGCTAGATTTATGAATTTAGATCCCAATTTAGAACCTCCTACTTGTAAGTATCTTTAAACATTGTAAACTAATGATTAAAAGACTTTCATTGTAATATTAAGTTGGTTTTTGGATTTCTAAAATTGCTTCTACATAATTTGTATTCGCTCGTTACTGCATGTAAGTAATCCGACTTGTTGGATTCTTGGTTACACACCTAAGTCCGACCCGATACGTGCGTTGAGTAAGTTGGTCGTGGAACTGTAGTGTAACAGATATAGTATCAGAGTTTTCCCAAATCAAGTAAAGGCTGAACCAGAACATAATTTAATAGAAGACTCTAGTTAAACTTAATAAATTATAAGCACTTATTCAAAATTCTTCCAAAATTTGCCCTACTCTGTCAAACTAACACTCATTGTTAGTTGACAACTGATGTGCACCTCATTGCATGCATTAACCAATGCATTTGACACTTTTGTTATCATGTTTTGTTTGGTTGATGGCTAGTTTTAGTTTGGTTTACATTACAAAGAGTTTAGAATACCGTTGTTGGTTTTCTTATCTAAATCCTGACTTTTATAGACTTAATTGGATCTTATGGACACTTTGTCCTCACGAGCACCTAGATCTTCTTTTGTGAGCTTACTAGTAGGTTGTTCGTGAGGACTTCAATGTTATCTTGTAGAAGGCCATCCGCGAAGGTGATAGAAGATGTTTGAAGGCCATTCGCAAGGATGGTAGAAGATATTTGAAGACCATTCGCAAAGATGGTAGAAGATATTTGAAGACCATTCGCAAGGATGGTAGAAGATATTTGAAGGCCATTCGCAAGGATGGTAGAAGTATTTGATGGTTATTTCCAAGGATGGTAGTAGAAAAAAGTTCACGTGTCAAAACGTGGTAGAAGATAGAAGGGTCGAATAAGGAAGATAGAAGTGGGTGAATAGTAATTCAAGAGTTGTACATAGTTTTGTGATTTATCATAGAAGAATCACTATCCAAGAGTGATACCATTGGATTTGTCTTCTTGAGCACTATAAAATTGACTGTAAAAACTCTCAAATTGGATCTGCGATTTATCTGTAGCGGTGCAAACAAGTTGAAGGAAATGCCCAAGTTTAAGAAGGAGAAGGTCGGCCAGCCTCGTGCCAAGCCTCACCAACACGGAGCCTAAGTCCAAAAAGAGGCAGCCTCGTGTCATACCCCTTCTCAGCACAAGGTAGCCTCGTGTCAGGCCACCTCAACACGAGGCTTCCGGTGGCACACCTATGTCACTGCCTTGTGTTATGCTAGTAGGTAGGTCGAAATTGCATATTTTTGAAAATTCAAATTTTAAGCCAAAACATGCATTTTTGGCCAATTAATTCCAAAAATCATTTATTGCCTAGGATTGTTGATGTAAATAGTACCATACTAAATATCACCACCTCCCTTAGGCATTAATTAATTGGTACTTTTGTCCCTTAGAGTTTCTATTTTCACCTATGTCATCCTTATCTCCTTTGCACCTCTCTCCTAGATCATCTTCTTTTAGAGAAGCATGAATCGATGTAAATAAGAGTCCATAGTACATTCCCATACCCACAGGAATCATTTAGCTCGTTCAAGTCCCTCAAGAACACTCACTCTCACTTAATTTTGGAGAAACTCAAAATTTGAAGCCTTTTCTCTCAAAAATTAGCATTTTTGCTTCTTTTTGTGTGGGTTTTTTAGCTCTTAACTTCAAACTTTGGGTAATCCTTTGAACTTTATGTTTAATTTCTTTATTTAGCATGATAGTGTTGTGATTAAAAGCAGGAGTTTCAAAAAATTGATGTGTTTTTGGGAAATTATTTTGGTTATATGAATGATCTTGTATTGAACTAAGTGCTAGGGAAGTATATGTTCTTGTGCTTTGATGATATTATCTTCATTGATTGTGGTTGTTTAGGAATAATGATTCTTGATTGCATGATCTTCTTGATGGGGTGCTATGATTTGCCATGAGTTTGTTATTTAGGAATAATGATTCTTGACTGAATAGCCTCTATGTTGAGATAACATGTTTCGAATGTGTAGGCTATTTAGAAAGAGTGTTCTTGAATAATACTTGATGCATGTTTTTGTGTATTCTGTCATTACCACTTTCTTCTTGTTGTGATAGGATGGCTTCAAAAAGGAATAGGTCGGAAAAAGGAACAACTTCCCAGGGTGACAAAGGGAGGAAGTCGGCTAAGGTTGAGAGATGAGAGCCGATGACTGCCCTTCCTCCTAACCCCGACTTCATTTTTTAGGAGTACATAGGGCTGACCACAATTTCTGGGAGTGCTGCCTGAAGATGAAGGTGCTTGAATAGCCCAAAGAAGACCATATTGGAGACAAATTTTACATGTAAGGATACCTTGATAGCTCTAGGTCTAGGTCTACTCGAGCCCATCACTTATTTGTTATGCCGAATATGCCCAAAGGGTTTTTTAGACAAGCATTCTAAGACTTACATAAGATAGACATTGGATTTTTTGGAAACCTTGGAGAAAGTAATGAACAATGATGGGATGAGGGTTATATATTTCCACTTGGATGATAAGGAGTACATTATGTCGCATTGGGATACTGCCCAAGCGTTCAGGTAGAAATACGGGAAAGAGGTTCCAAGGACACACTGGAAAGCCTTCCACTTTCATTGAGAAACTTTTGGAGGATTTTTTCCGGCACATAGATGAAGCATTTATGCAAGAGTACCACAATAGTCAAACTGGCATTGTGGTATGTCCAGCGACTCTTGTCCATGGGGGTATTCTGCCACAGAGAGATCTCACAGTGTCCCTGTTACTGCTATCAACCAAGACACTATATTGGAGGACTTGTTTCTAGTACCCGATCCGTGGTTTGGGAAAGGCTTCTATAAAGTCTTATCAAGCCCGAACATGGATATTGAGAAGGAGAATACCGAGACTCCATCAAGGGCACCACCTATCTGCACTCACCTACCTGCAGACTTCCTCGACCAACTGCGCACTTTTAGGGAACAACTCGCGAGTTCTACCTAAATTGTTCAAGAGGTCGGTCATGCGGTAGGAGGGATGAGTTTTCAATTGGAAAAGTTTGGAACTTGGTTAGACTCTATGGAGGGCACCTTGTGAGTTTGGGAATCTAGGTTGGACTTCATCGAGCGGGAAGTGAATGAGGAGTTCGCTATTGTGGATGAGATGGCAGATGTACAAGATGAGGCTATCAAAAATTTTATCACGAGATTCCATATCTCAAGGCTTGATGGTTTTCGGGACGTTATTCCCATCGAGAGGCAGAAAATGAGACATGAAGAAAGAAGGAGGAGACGCGAGACAATGCGGTTGATAAAGAACCCTTCGGGGTCACAAGAGTGAATTCTATTACTTTTCTCTTTCTCACATATAATTTGTGTTGTTTCATTGAATTGGGGACAGTGAAAAGTTAAAGGGTGGGGGAGGGAGTAGTGAGGGACTTAAAAGTTTTTCATCTCGAGATTCCTTTGTGTTTTTGTGTCATTTTGTTTGGGGATGTTTTCGATGCACTTTGGTGGTGTGCTTTGATCTTTACAGTGTTATATTCTTGTTTTGGGGATGTTTTGGGAGAATTTTGTTGGTGTAAATTTTGTTTTTCTTATCTTCATGTAGTATGAAGCCCACTTATGGGCCATTTTGTGCTATGAAATTTTTTCTTTATTTTTTGAAAATGTATATACTAGGCTAAGTTGGAAACCCAAAAGGGTGACTTAGGAAAAATAGGAAAATTCCTGGCTAGGTCGAAGGACCTAGGCAAAATGAGAGGCAAGGCTCGGTTAGGTTGAAAAACCTAGGCAAAAATGAGAGGCCGGTGTGGTAAAAGGTGAGTGGTGAGCTCAACACGTGTGAATGCTAGGATGAAAACCCGAAAGGACTCCTGGGTAAAATGAGATAAATTGAGAGAAAATGGAAAATTCAAATGGAAACATCTCTTGGATTGTCATTGTCGGCTTCTTTTGGCGGAGTAAGTTTGGCTTCACAATTATCACATATACACTTTGCATTTTATTGGATTGATTTTGGTGATCTTCGGAGAGAATGAGAGTTGTGAGATTCTTACAATCTTTGGGGGAACTAGGGTAGCTTAGGAATAAAGTTGAATGTATTGGTTAACTTATCTTTGCATTCTACATTCCTCTTTGATCTTTTCTCGTTCTTGTTTACTCGTGGACGAGTAAATGTTTAAGTGTGGGGGGATTGATTTGCACCTTATTGCATGTGTTAACAATGAATTTGACATGTTTGTTATCATGTTTTGTTGGTTGATTACTAGTTTTAGTTAGATTTACATTAGAAAGGGTTTAGACGATCGTTGGTGGTTTTCTTGTCTAAATCCTGAGTTTTATAGAATAAATTAGATCTAATGGACACTTTGTAATCACAAGAACCTAGATCTTCTTTTTTGAGCTTACTTGTAGGTTGTTCGTGAAAAATTTGGCTTTTATCTTATACAAGGTCATCCACTAGGGTAGTAGAAGATATTTGAAGGCCGTTCACAAGGATGGTAGAAGATATTTGAAGGCCATTCGCAAGGATAATGGTAGACAGAAGGCCACGAACCAAAAACAAGGTAGTAGATGGGATTGAGCTGGAAAAAAGCAGAGTCGGAGTTCAACATTCTCTAAAATGGAACAACGACATCAACTAGAACGACGGCTAGCACCAACCTACAGGCACCACCAGGTACAAAATGGCCACACAGACATTCCAAAGGTAGTAGGCACGGATCATGACCTTTGGCAAGGTTGTGCTACAACCTCCTATCACAAACCGTTTGATGCAAATCGTCTCGTGTCACCCCAATATTTTGTGAGGCTAAGTATGGACACAGACCTTGCCCGTTTGCACGACCCATGTTGTTTAAACTCCAAAAATGTGAAAACCAGCCTGCGGGGTGCAAGAAGGACTTGGCCACACCAGCATTTTGCATAGAAAATGACTAATAACTGACAGTTCGAGCCAGACAACGCGGGCGCAAGCATCAGAAGTTCAAAAGCAGAGGACCAGCCAACGGGTTGAACCGGTCAGCACAGTCCATGCCGACACAGCTGGCATGTCCGTGCCAGGCCACATTGCCCCATGTAAGTACCAGGCGACACGACCATTCCCGCATGCACAACCCGTGCCGTTTGCTACTGCTGGGATTTCCCCCCTAATTTTGGGCCATTTTCAAGGCCCATTTCTCTACTTCTATATATAGAAGCCTATAGTATTTTAGGGTTGAGCAAGTGACATAATGTAGCTTTTATTTTCTAAGTAAGAAGGAAGAGGAGAATTCTCTCTCTCTCTCTACAGTTCTTCTTTTCTTTCTCTTTCTCTTCACTTTTCTTTTCTTTTCTTTCTCTTATTTTCCTAAATCCATGGCATTTAACTCAATAGTTTCCATGGATATATTTTAATGGAGTAGTTAATTAATTTGGTGTATTTGTATTCTTTTGGTTTTTATTTAGGGAGATTCTATAGATCTACCTGTAACTATGTGTTTATGATTATTATGTTGGCCTTTTCTTCATGTTCTTATTTATTGCATGATTATAACACAAATATTGACACACACCATAGTCTACTTTCATGTTGGCTCACTTATTGATATCCACCGGGGAAGGAAACCTAGATGTGCTTAGGGTAACAATTGTCCGGGACCATATGGGTGTGTTCATGTAGGTCACCCAGTCAACATTATGATCAACCATACACTAGTCTTAGCCAGAAAATTGGTTTGAAGGGCATATAGAGATAAGTTAGTAGAAAACTAGGGTTAGCATGAGTCGCAACCCTGGAGCCATCGATAAGTTACCTATCCCTTTGCCTCTGTAGGCTTAGGGAGAAAGAATTCATAGTGGAGTGCCCGAGATACAATTGTACGGGGGAGATTTGGATCAGCACAGCAGGTAGGGCATTTGTTGCACTCTCCTAATTATGGAGGTGGTGCCAGTGGAAGATTACATGCGCTCACCCTACGTGACAAGTATGTGGAAGTGTTGACCATCGACCCCACTACTTGTTATAAACACTAGAATATCTTGAATGTGATAGAATCGAGGATCAAAATACAACATCGATCATGTTACACAAATATTCCCCAAGTGCTAGTTTATATAGTTTATTCTCTTGTGCTTTTACATGATTGTAGTTGTTAAACAACACCCCCAAACCTATTTTGCAACATTAGCTATTCCTGATACGTGATCAGATTGACAACTCAATTGTGGCTATGTGTAGTTAACTTTTAGATTCCTAGAACCTCTGTTGACGGCCCAGGTCTTGCCACTATATACCCCATAGGTAGCATAGTAGTTGGAACGGGAGCAACAATATAAATTTCTATGTTTGACCCTTGAAACGTCCTCCTCTCAGTTTAGTAGATCTCCAGTGAAAGGCTTATTTATTAGTGACAACGAGATGAGGCTGGTCAGCAACATAATTATAGGAAGTATTTTTTGGGTAAGGAGTTAGGGAACTTATTAAGGGGAAGTGACTTAAAAGTAATATCATCAATCTTTACTCTCTAGGAAAAACCTTTAGATATTTAAAATAAAATAAAATAATACCATTCAAGTGAGTAAAAAATAAAGACATTGTATCAAAACTATTCCATTAGGGATTATTTGATTAAAATATGAAATCAAAATAAATAAAAGTGACATTTTTATTTGAATTGAGAAATATTTTAAATCACTTGGGGATGGCCAGCCCAGAGTTTGAATCAGGTTCTCAGTTTAAATTGAAAGGTTCATAAATAATAATGCATTTACACAAGATTAGTCAAGAACATTAAACGTTCATAAACCTCTCTCATTTGCTACACAAAACAAACATGACAAAGAATTCGACATAATCACATTTATCTAGCATTCATCAAATCATCAACAACATTTGAATCTCTAACTCATGCTCTTGGATTTTATATCAAAAGAAGGGATAGTTATCTAATTTCTCCAAACCATAACACATAATCATACAAGCAATTCATATACTCAAACTTCCAATATCATTAATGGATTGAACAACCCAATTCGAGTACAATAAATACACAATAGCAAAGCATTAAATAACTTACATATAGATCTCAAGACATGGGCTTGGAAACCTTAATCAATTGCTCCCAAGGTTATGTTTAGCTACTAGAACCCATACTAAACAAAAAAATTAATTCAAGCATAAAATGAAGAAGAAAACAAGATGAAAATGGAAGAAAAACTAGGGTTTTATGTTCAGAATCGGGAGAGAAAAGTTGAGGAATAAAGAAAAGGTACACTTTTCTTTTTGGGTTGTCCTAGGCAATTCTGCACACTTTCCTTTTTAGGAAAAAATCAACATTTTAAAAGACTTATTCACCCTTACAAACTTAAATTATTACTTAATGGGTGGGTCAAGCCCATCTTCTCAACCCCAGATGCCTTTGTCTTATGATATCATTCACCCCTTGCCTCTAACCTTTCTCATTCGTCTCTAAATCTTCATCGCCACCACTCCACCTCTCACCTCCTCCATACAATACTCCTTATGCCCTCTCTTTCCTCGCGCGCTCATCTCTGCCTGCTCCAACAAAAAACACCTCCGCTTCTCCCCAGCTCAGCAACCCACGTGCCTCGAATGGAATCACCGCCACTATCGTAGAAGATGACTGACTTGGCACCGCCATCGCCGAAGGATTTTCGGGATTCTCTGAGTAATCCTTAGATGACCTCAAAACCACCACCGAAAACTTCAGCTTGGATTTCATCGTCTCCGAGAGCAGTGTGAAGGGGATAAATTTGGTGTACAAAGGGCGACGAGGCAAAGGAGAAATCGTGGTGTGTGATTGATTTACCACAATTGATTTCTAGGTTTGTATTTTTTGTTTCTGGATTTGTGATTTTTGTTTCTGGGTTTCCTTTCTGTTAGGTGGTGGTGAGTGGTTGAAGAAGGTGGAGGGATTGTGGCTGATAAGAGGTTGAAGAAGGTAGTCGGATGGTGGTTGTGGAGACATTGAAGAAGGTGGTAGGATGGTGGTTGGGGGAGAGGTTGAAGATGAGGGTATTCTCATCATTTCCTCTGTAAAAAACTTAACCATTCTTTTCTCTTTCGGCAAAAAGGGCTGGGATAGAGGGAGTACAAAAATAAACATGACATTTTATCTGGGAAGACAAGGGAAGGAGAAAACAAAGTATTACAATATAATAAAACTAGTTGGAGTCCCACCTCACGATGCGCAGTGTTTTTTATTAAAAATAATTTTAAAATCAAAATGTTATATTTATGTGTCAGAGATAAAGTAAAAAATTTAAATTTAATTATGAATATAATTATTTTGATATTAACTATAAAAATTATAAAGTTAAAGTAATTAATTGAGTTGAAGTATCTCAGAAATGAATGAAAATTATTATAACCTTTTTAGAATTAATTTATAGTAAGAATATGAAATAAAATGTTAATGAAATAATAAAGTTGAAGAAGTATAAGTTGTTAATTTGAAAAAAATATATTAGGTGGTTAATTACTTGCTGAATTTTCTGGTAAATTGCGTGAGGTTAAAAGTCAATTGTTACTGTGAGGGAAAGTAGTTGACAATGAAAGATTCTGTTGGTGCTTAGAATACACAAATCTGACTCAAATTCTCTGTCCACCGGTGTAGTATAGATAGTTGAAGTAGAATAAAAAAATGTAATACAATTTCTCATTCCACCAGTAGTGTAGGTAGTTGAATATAAATAGAGGTGTTGAATATAACCTTGCTCTTCTTCGTCCAGTATCCCGTCAGTGAAAATCTAAGATATGTCCATCATGCCGATGCTCACAGATTCATGGGTCTGCATGAGAACAATCAGATAATTGTTCTAAATATAAAAATGGCATCAATATAATTAATAATGTGATCCATTAAAAATCAATGAAACTACAAGAATTAATGAGTAATACATACCAAAGAAAGTTTTTAAAATATAATGGATAAATTTATCCTCACCTGAGACATCTAAGTTCTCTTCATGTAATTGATTCTCACAAAAAAATTCAGTAAAAACTATATTCTTGGTTCTATTATCCAATCTTGTTTTTTCAAAACATGGTGAAGTTAAGAAAACTCTCACTGCTCTTGATGGTTTAGCTCGCGACAGTGTAACATAAAGCTGGCCATGTGAGAACACTGGTTGTTGCAAATAAAGTCCAACAAAATCCAATGTTTGACCTTGTGACTTATTTATAGTCATTGCAAAACAAAGCCTCACTGGGAATTGAAATCTCTTAAATGGAATAGTATGTTTCTTCCCTTCGTTATATATAAATGGTATTCTTGGGATAAAAACGTGTTTACCTTTAAACAATCCAAAAGCTATTTCAGCTTTTATAGTAGATTAACAAAGCTCTCTACAAATCAATCTTGTCCTATTACATAAACCTTCCGTTGGATTCAAATTTCTTATGAGCATTATAGGATAATTTGGCTTCAGTATGAGTTTATGAGGAGGCAAACCTTTTGGATTTAGGGTATTTAGAAAATCCTCATAATCACTTTGATGTTTCTCATTTAGAGTCCTATCAGTAGTGACGTATACAACGGGTTCACCTGAAAAACTTTCAATGAGAAAAGCATTTATCCTGTCCACACAAGAATTGGTTGCTGCCAAAATACATCTACCGACCATTTCAATTGGATTTATAGCATAGCTATTTAAATCAACAAAAACACATTCAACTAACTTGTAAAAAATTATATGACAATGCATGATTAAATTGATTAGTTAAATAATAAACTATAATTTTAAAATTAAAATAAATAAGACTTATTTCGCTCATGATTCCTCTTTTCCAACATATGAAATGACAATATCATATGGCAATTCAACTTCTTCATTATCATTAGTAGCTTCTGTTCCCTCACCAATCCGCAATAAATATGAACAAAATTCTGGATCATTAACTGCTCTCATATTTTGTTGTAGCTTTATTTTTTCTAGTTCCACCCACATCTTTGAATAAACAATAGGTGATAACATCATCTCTTCTCTAGATGATTCAGGTATAAGTTTCAAAGTTTGCCTAAAATCACCTCCAGAAGAAGCCTCTGAATCCATGAGATCTTTCAACAACATGTCAACCACCTCTAAAGATTCTCGCCTTGCCATAGTTGCTTCATCCCAAAGTATTAATTTTTCCTCAATAATCAATCTTGCTAGTCCACTCTGCTTGCTTAAAATACAAATTTTCTTGTCAGCTGAATTAAGAGGCAATTTGAATCTCAAATGGGCAGTTCTTCCTTCAGGTAAAACTAAAGCTTCCACACCGGATGATGCTACGACTAATGCAATATGACCTTCTGATCTTATCTTTGCCAATAAAGCTCTGTATAAAAAAAGTCTTTCCCGTGCCTCCAGGACCATAAATAAAAAAACATTTTCCAGTTTCACCAGCAACACTTTCAAGTATTCTATCATATGCAATTTGTTGGTTGTCATTTAGCTGCGTATAGAGCAAAAATGCATCCGTAGAAACATGACTAGTTTTTTCACTTAATATTTCACGGGTCATTAGTGCATTATCTGGTTCCAAATCGATATCATCTAATATTCCATAAAATCGAAGATCCTTGTTCATTTCAACCAAACAATCATTAATAATACAAAGAACTTTCCTTTCTATCAACGATTCTTGTATATGATTTCATTCTTCTTCTTAAAATCTGAACATAATTCAGTTTTATATTTATGCCACAATTTATTTGGATTTTGCAGAGCACAAAATACTAATAAAATGGCAAATAAAGACCTTAAGGTACCTGGAAAAAAAAGTTAATTGAACGAATAATCATAGTATTATAACATTTCCTTCTGTAGTTACAATCATCAAGAGTGTAATTTTAATTCAAATACTTGGCAGAAGACCAACAGAACAACAAAATTAGGAAGAAGATGGGAAAATTAGGCAGAAGAAATTACGTAACTAGCTCGAATCTAAGAGAGACTATTTACTAAGTTCAATTATGTTCAAAACAAACAAAATGAAATCAAACACCCTTCTCTTTAGCAGGTACTTTTAGGGATTGACCAAGTAAATAAGTGAATAACATAAAATAGCATGTTCATAGTGTTGAAAACGAAAAGAAACAGATGAGATTCACGGAATAAATGCACAGAAAGAGAAGAGGCCCATAACAGACAAAAGGAAACAGAAGAGATCAACAAGAATCAAAGCTTTTCTCCTAGTACCCGGAAACAAGTCTTCATAGTACGTGAACTCCTGACCTAAGTAACCAATCAAACTTTATCCGGGCAAATTTAAGCAAAATGGCAGGGTTACTCGGGGGAGCCAAGATGTGGGACAACCCCATTATGGTAACCATTTGATCTATAGACAACTTCCACACTGCATGGGAAAATATATTTTTTACTTCTATATCCAACTAACAATGCTAAACTTCCCTGCGTACATAATATCTATAATATTCGCTTATATCAACAGGTCGATTCTCTCAGGCTTCAACCATTCAGTTACACGCACTGTTTCTAACTTCTGTAACAGCCAATGCCTAGGTTTAGATCAAAACTCCAACACAACCAATGCATAAGTTTTGCAAATTGTTTCAAATGCAGATAGCAGAAAATCCACTCTTCTGTTTAGTTTCCCATTGCCATCCCATCCAAAACATTTTCGTCTTCAGCTATGGAGGAAAACCCCAAATGAAAAAACTCTATGTATCAACAATTATGTACTTCATAGTAACTCATACAACTCCATTCCAGGTCTACACAGGCAGGCGGCCGGGCATAATGATATCCATGAGTAACAATACCCTTATATGTTGAGGAACTTCTTTCTGGTCATACTAATTCACAGCTTCATAAAATAGGACCTGAGGTTGCAAATGTCCATTCTCACGAACGGTAAGAACATCTTCCCAGGCCCAACCACCAATTACCTATTTTTTGCAAACTTTCTTCTAGGTGAAATTGTAGACTCAATTAAGCCACAAAAAAGTACGTGCAGCTGCTTTCAATCATATCCAAAATGAGATACGTTCTATGTTGACATTGAGACTTTTAAATGGTTGAAAAGGCAGAAGAATGCTACTTTGTTTCAGTAGATGTAGTATGTTCAGATTTAGTTGTGTACAAAATTCAGATTTAGCACATGAAATTCAGATTAAACACAAAATTTATTACCACCTCAAAATCAGATTTACCACAAAATTCAACTAAATAGACAAACAATTTATAAAATCAAGAATGCAAATTGTAAAGGGACGCATGAATTATAAATTGTCTACCCCAAACCCAATACTTAACTCCTTTCCTAAGTCTAAATCTTTAGCTAATTAACATTAACGCACCTTTTAAACAAATAAAACACAAACAATAAACATGGGTAAAAACATGTGTTCAATATTAAAAACATGATTATGTAAAAATCTCAAGGTACCTGGAAGTACAAGCTTCATCCAACGCCTCTTCTATATAATCATCTGAACTAAGCAATCGAAGCACAATTGCTGCTTCTCTATATGAAGGGTGCTCCACACCATGAACAGTTTTTAAATCTTCATACGACTCTGGATATCTTACATGAGATATTAACAACCTTAAATAATATCTTTCACCTTCCCTTGGGCTGACAGCAACTAATCTTCCAATAACTTCTTTTCTTTTTCTCTTTAACCAAGACCGGTTGGTAGTGGACCACACAAAATGCTCTGAAAACTCCTTTTAAAGTAGCTTCATCTTTTTTTCATCGGAATTATACTTATTCATCCAAAAGAAACCAGTCAACGTTGTTCTGTTTAAGAAATCATTAGAAGCAACAGTTTCAAGAGTTGCATTTTTGTTGAAAGTAATAAATTGTTGTTCGGAAAGATGCACTTGCAGTGTATATACAGATAGTTTCATGTAATTTAGCTTAAAACCAAAGATTCTCCATACGGCTTCTGACGGTCCAACCCAACGACCCTCTTGGTAAAGCTTAATCTCATTAACTATCTCATCTTCAGAATCACCTTGAAATGTAAAACCAACTTTGTCACTGCCTTTGAAAATATACGTGTGTACATATTTGATGAGTTGAATAGTGGAACATATCTCAACATTAATATGACAACCATATGTTGCTGCTAAATAGCAATTATAGCCTACTACCCAATTATTGCCCATGTCAACTTTTCGTATTCTAATTGTTCTGCCATCATCCCTCCTTCTATATAATGGATAATCATCTTCAACATGGCAAGTTGATTGCCTGGAAGGTTTAGGGAAGCCAAATTTACATTTTCCATTCTTCATGCATACACACTTTGGATTCAACTTACCACATGGACCGTGCATCATATTTGTTGTTACCACCTCAAATAGATGAGGGTCTTTTGTCAAGATCAGGTAACTCTGCACACACAGTACGATCATACCCATCTGGACCTAGTGGTTTACTACCTGGTTTCAAAATTATCAACATATGAACATGAGGTAAACCTCTTTTCTGATATTCAGTGGCATATATCAAAGATTGCACAACACCTAAAACTTATCTTTTCACTAAGTCCTCCTTCAATTGCTCAACTTTACCCTTAAAACTCTAGCAAACAAATCAGGCCTATAATTTGCAGTCTCTCCATACTTCATATTACCTTCAATCACTGGTCAATGTGGATTACAAGTCATATTCAAGAACACATCAAGCTTCCTAAATTTTTTAACAATAGCTATAGAATCAAGGTATTTGCGCCGCATAACTCTAGGTCCGCCAATATATGAGGAAGGCAATACAATACGTCTACCAATTGCAGAACCAGTAACTAAACCTGCATCGACACCATCAACAATACCTTGAACCATCTCAGTTCGAAACTCAGCTTGCTTTTCTCCTAGGAAATCTAACATGCATGTCTCAATTTTGATATATGTATCAACCACAAACGGTTGTAATAATTGACCAACGTGTAGAAACATTGATAAATTATTGTCTCTCATTTGAAGCTTGTAACAATAGTACTCTCTTGGAGTAACATCATCTTTATTTCTTTTTCCATCTCTAACAACTGAATAAAAATTTAAAATAAATTAAAATAATATATAAAAATAAATTTTGTAAGTAAAATAATATAACTAAAATAAGTGAAATGCCTTTACTTTCTGCATCAATGAGATACTCTTGTGAATCAAATTGTAATATTTGTTACCCATTCTCATTATGCAGTAACTGTCTTTTTCTAATCCTCTTGATATTTAGGTGAAATCCAGGCTGCCCACCAGGAAATATAAGAGGATATTGCATAGGATAATAACCATACAAATGATTTATAGTATACGCTTTACCCCCTACACCATAAACCTGAACCATGATCGTTTTATCACAGTCTTCATCTCCACTTTCTACATATATCGCTGCAACCTGAGAAACACCGGGAAGATTGTACCTTCTTTGGTCTAGATTTGGGTTTGCACTAAGAACTGTTCTTTTTGTTTCGAGACTGGGAATAGTTTTCAATTGCTTGAAGAACTGACAATAGGGATTTTCTTTGAGAATCTCCATTAAAAATTTCAGAGTTTCCTCTTCAAATTTATCCCCTGTCTTAAGTCGTGCACGTAGTTCTTCAAAATCAGTTTCAAAGAAATAAAGTTAAACTCCTGACAACTTATGTTTTCCCATTCTATTCAAAGGATTCAGAAAATGGTGTATTTGGCCATGCACTTTAACAGTATATACACCATTAGAATTTTCAGTTAGGCTTGGGTCATAATTTCCACTAAAAGTTGTAAATGTGAGATTGTTGTTGTACGTCCTAATATTATTCCTAAAATGTGTGCATTGTGGTGTTTTCCAACTAATAGTATTCGCAACTTGTCAGGCATTTGAATGGGATCTAAATATATTTCACCTCCAGAACAACAAAAAATATTAGATTCTCCTTTGAACCGTTTAGCTTGACAATGCCTACAATCATCAATAGTGGGCAAGACGGCAACACAATTTGGAACAGTATCCAACAATCCAAGGTGTTTCCTTTTCCTTATTGCTCCACCTACATTTTTTTTGTCTCAAATTATATATATAAAAATACTTGCAATGTGTTATGAAAATAGGAAATTTATCAAAAGTTCATGTTATAAAAAAATGAATGATAACGGTGAAATTTAGAGTTATACAATAAGGATAAATCTAATCGTCTTCATACTTAATATATTATAATTGAACGGTGTGTATTATTTATATGCTTTTAAAAATAAATTATACATGCTAATATTAAATTTTATTCAAAAACATGAAAATATAATGAAAAATTACAGGTATGTATTGAAACTTACCAGTTGTATTGTGGGAACTTGGATCCAATTATGAGCATCCAACATCTGATTTTGAGGCCAATGAACTTTTCGTCAATGCATAATATTCTCTCTTTCAAAGTAAGAGTTAATGTTTCTTTTCAGATGACATCTCAGAATGAACTTTTCTTCTTTTATCCTTCTTGTCACTTTCATCCTTCTTGTCACTTTCATCAACTGGTTTCATATGAGGATAAAAAAGAAGAGTAATAATATTAGCTTAATTATCATTACTCAATAAGTAATATTAAAAAATAAGTATGTTTTACTTTATCTGCACAAACAATTTTTTGAAGCAAGTTATAATCATGCATACATTGAAGAACTAAGGAAATATTATGGGTTCAAGTTGATGTGAATATAAGTTTCAAGGTATTTGTGAATGTACAGGAAACTAACAACCTTGTCCAAACTTGTTTCAGTTTGCAGTAAAACCTATACAACTGTTATACCATAGTATATATCTAACCCTTTTCACTGTATTTATAATAAGATCTGTTCCCTCATTCTTTACAATTAAAATCATTATACAAACAAACAAGAAAATCCATACCAAATCCATATCAGAATAACAGAAGGCAGAGCACTGAAAAGTAGATCAAGAAATAAGAACATATTTCCGGCTCTAGATTCTACTCTCATAGAAAGGAAATGTACCTTGCCTCTTGTTGGAATCCATGCTTGTCTTGAAAAAGGTTTTTTATTTGTCTAAATATTCTGCGAGTATGACAACCGGGCAATCACATTTCATTGTTACTAATACCACAAACAACACATCAGCGTGCAATTGCAATCTTGAGTGAACGTTTAAGTTATGGAGAAAATATACTTTTCAGGGAAATATCAAATCAAAGCATACAACTTGTCGGGAAAATATCAAATTAATGATTTTTGCATTAAAAATTGAGAGTTTACAGAGCTGTTTAGAATAGGAGATTAGGTCTAATCTTTGCTTGTACATGACCCTATATGTCTATCCTTAAAACAGACCCCCAAAAGACGTGTGGGTTCATCATATTAGCCATGGTAAGGACATTTCAACAAACTCAAACTTTTAAAAAGTTTTCAATAAACTATCAGTATCATAGGGATCTCCACTTGAAGATCGACTAATTTATGAAAATTCAACAAATTTCCATCTGATAGCAAGACTAATAATTCACTTGGAGGTTTCATAACAAGAAGTCAATCTCCTATATTTATTGAACAAAACAAGAGCCACTGAAATAAAATGTCAACCAAAATGGATATAATTCTCTAACTTTAAGATACTACGGTTGATTGGCATACATCTTCAGTGCATGTGATTAGACACCAAAATGCATGCATTTTCCTAAGCATTTAGCATATCTTTTGTTATCATTTTGTTGGAAGATTGCTAGATTTAGGTAGATTTTGGGTTGGATGACCTATTTCGGTTTTTCATATCTAAATCCTTCTTTTCTTAACCTATTTTGAATCTAATGGAATTGTATCTTTACAAGTGATGTGCTCATATCTTTTTAGCACATTTGAAACTCATATTTGTAATAGACTAAGCTTTTGCGTAATAATAATGGATGCTTTGTTGGTAATAAAGTTAGGATGGTGATTTAAGAGTTATATCCTAAGTCTCTAGTTTAAGGTGTTTACGGAAGGTCTTTTATGATCATGATGAAATATTCAAGAATTAATATTCACAAAGAAATAAGGGTTTAGAAGTGAAGGCCAATAAAATTTGGTAGAAGACAATTCCGAATTTGAAAAAATATGGCCGGCCGGCCTACTGGCTGGGTGAAAATTATTGGGCACGCAGCCCGAGCGATCAACCGCGTGCCCCAAACGCTGAAGGAAATTATCCTTATAACAAAAATAGTGTGGGCAGTTTCTGATTCAGGGTGCCCGCGTGTTGCAGCTCGCACGCATTCTTGCCTGCGCATTGCAACCCGGGCGCATCCCACTCTCTTGTGCGCCCGCCCATGCACATTCCAGCCTCATGCGCGCCCGCGCGCTCGCTACAGCCTGTGGGAGCCCCGTGCTCCAGGCGCGCCCCGCGCGCTCGACTCCTTTTTTACTAGTCTTCTCACCAGAACTTGTAATATAAATAGCCCTTATCTTATCTTCATTCTCACCTTTTTCTCTTGGCTGAAAATCATCTTCCAAAATTCCTAGTTCTTCATTTCTCCTCATCTTTTCTCTATTGGTTTATGTATGAATTTGTCCATGAATGTTAGTATGATTTGTGTTAGCTAAATTTATCACTTGGGAGCAATTGATTGA
>JAULKK010085333.1:1678-17935 GCA_032355705.1 Rubia peregrina
TTCTTCCTGTCACAGCTCCAATTGCTGCAAGTCGCCTTGTTTCTCCTTCTCTTTCCTCACCTTCTGATTTACCCTCTGTAACTGTCCCTTTTATTTTTCACTAGATTTCCCCATGGTAGATTCACCGGCGAAATAGTCAGAAAACTTAGTAACTGTTTTTTCACACAATGAGCGTTAGTTCGCACACAGTGAGGAGAGAGAGAGAGCTTTTTTACGCTGCGTACAGAAAAATATTTTTAATATAAAAAGTGTAATATTATAATTTATTTACAAGCAAGAATTAAAATATAATTATTTGACTAATTATTATTAATAAAAAATAATATATATATATATATAAGAAAAAATATATATGTATTTATAAAGACAAGAATAAAATTTAGATAAAAATGCTACTCCCTCCGTCTCAGATGAAGTTGCACTCTTTCTTTTTTTGGGACGTCTCAGACTTATTTGCACTCTCCAATTTCTCTCCTAACTGGGTTAGATTTAAATAATAAAAATGAGTTTGAGCCACATGCCACATGCCCCACTAAGTAATACTACCTCCGTCCCAGAATAAACTTCATAATTTGACTTTTGGAAGTCAACATTAACCAAATTCATCTATTAAATTTTCTTAATATATATGTAAGATTATTATCATCTGATATATTTTTAGGTTCATCATAATATGTATTTTAAATTATTATTTTTTCAATTTTTTTACATACAAAAAAATTAGTTGTTAAAAATTGATGCAGGTGACTCCTGAAAGTCAAATTAGGAATTTTATTGTGGGATTATGGGAGTAGAAAATCCCTACATGCCACATGCCTGACTAAGTGATAAATAAATCCCACCATAAAAATACTTCTTCTTCATTTTGCTGCAACTTCAGTTGGGACAGAGGGAGTATCAATTACAAGTTATATTTTGATTAAAATATGAAATATGTATTCATAATAAATCAAATAACTATATAAATATATTTTAGTAAGATTATATTTTTAACGAAATAGTAAAAGTATTCTAACTAAATATAATGAAAATTATTGTATTTTTCTTTATTAAGTGAATAATTTTGTAATTAAATAAAATATAAAAAATTATTTTCAATTATATGAAAATAAATTTCAATTGTATCCATTATTTAAATATTAGTACGATTTTTTTTAAATAATTTTTTTAATAAATTATATTTTTTTACTATTTCTTATATGATTTGGGTCGACTTGGGTCATTTGTCACCTAACCCGACCCAAATCTATGAGAATTTTGTCACGACTTGTTTGACCAAAAATTTGGACCCATTTGGACCAAGACAGCTGATCTGCCCTTACTCGCTAGTCAACATGACAAACCCTATGATATCAAATTGTTGTTTATATATCTATTCAAATATGCGGTCAAATTTTGATAGAGAATAGTGTAAAAAGTGTGCAATTTGAATTGGGACAAAGGGAGTATGCAATTTAACCTGGTACAGAGGGAGTACAACTTTGTGCATTGAATAATATTTAAACATTAAAACAAAAGATAACATGCTCTCGAGTTAGAAACTGTTGCCATCAACATTACCTTCCGCATCTATACCTCATCTATGGTATATCTATATAATGACAGTTTTATGTGAGATGGTCTTACAGCGAGACCAGGGTTGATTGGTAAATAATAGAGACTTAATTTGGGATGAGATATTAATTATAATTATAAAATTCTGTAGGGTCTGATTTGATAATAAATGAAATACTAACCTTCATTATTACACTATATTCTTCATCCTCACGATCCTCACTTTTTCATCTTGATGTTCATTCTTAAAAAACCGTCACTTTCTCTCTCTCTCTCTCTCTCTCTCTCTCTCCCTCCTTTTTGAAAGTTTTTGTCGAAGTTCAATCTTTCCTGCCGCAATTGGTTAGATTCCAGGCAATTTCGACCCTTAATATGCACTGAATCCTGCAGCTTGTCCATTTTTTGGTGTTTTTCGCCAATGTTCACCTCTGATTTTGCATCCCATGGTCGATGGCAATTTCTTTAAGTTCCAGGCTAAAAAAATTAGTAAAAAAACATAGAATATCAGGGTTTAAAGGTAAATTTAAATCGTACCTATTGAAACATTGCCATACATTTTATGCTTTTATTTGATAATTATTTAGAATATTACTGAATTAATGCTTCTGTAAGCCTTGGCTAAACTTATAACGACTAACTCTTTATATATTGCAAGGTTAGTATATTGTGAAGTGAAAAATTCTTATGAGACCGTCTCACCATAGCAAATGGTGAGATGAGAGATCAGACTGCAATTATTAGGAGTGGCTAAAAATGGGACCAATTTGCAAATATTAGGAAATGAGGGATGAAGAAAATGGGTTCCAATTTTGGGTTATCACAAAATCTGGCACAAAATACGAATTTGAACCAACTGTCTTTTTTGGGTTCAACCAACTGCCTTTTTGGAAACAAAACCCCCAAAATCAAGGAATTGGAACCCTTATGAAATTCAATCCAATCAAACTCTTCAATTTGAAGCTCACAAAAACCATATTTAACGTCGCAATTCGCCGATCAAAACACTGCATATCAAACCTCTAAAATCATTGGATTGAGCTCAGGTTTGCAGATCTGCATTTTTTGCTCCGGGTCTCTATCGGATTTGTGCCAGAATTGCTTAAGATATGCATCATAATCTGCATTTTTATTTATTTATCTGGTACAAACCATTAATTTATAGATTCTACGATCTACGACGGTGAAATCATCGAGGTAATATGAATCTTACAATTTCAAATATATGTTTTCATCAACAATACCAAATATTATAGAAATTAACGGTTGAAATCTATGATCTAAGGTGTTGCTGTTATAAATTGTGGAAAATGAAGCAATTCATGGTAATGCAATTATTTGTAAAGAGGAGAAATCAATGAAGATGTTAAATCTGAAAATTCAACAAGTTTACATCTAGGTTTGGTTTTGATTGTGTATATATACAGTTAAACGCATGTAACAATTGCATGAACACATGAAATAATGTTTTCATATTGTGAATTTATTTTCCAAATATGGAATTCAATTATATGCATGTTGTGAAGAAAATTTAGGTGTTTTTTAATTTGTTGAAACATATGAAGTAATATGATGAACACTGGATGTAACTGCATGAACACATGAAGTAACGTGATATTATTCTTTTGAATAATTCCCCAAGGTTTGAAATTTGGCCATATGCAACTTGTTAAGGAAATTTAGTTGTTTTTTAATATTCTAAAATGTATGAATCCCTTAGGTTTGAAATATGGCTATATGCCATTTGTTGAGGAAATTTATGTGTTTTTTAATTTGCTGAAACTTATGAAGTAATATGATGAACACTTGATGTATCTGCATGAACACATGAAATAATGTGATATTATTCTGATTGATAATTCCTCAAAGTTTGAAATTTGGCTATATGCAATTTGTTGAGAAATTATAGTTATTTTTTTAATATGGTGAAACGTATGAAGCAATATGATGACACTAGATATAAATGAATGAACACATGAAGTAATGTGATATTATTATGATGGATAATTCGCCAAAGTCTGGAATTTGGCTATATGCATCTTGTTGGGAAAATATAGGTGTTTTTAAATTTTCTGGAATGTATAAAATAACATATTAAATAAATGATGTATATGCATTAACACATGAAGTAAAATGATTGAATTATGTTTGATGATACGTCAATATCTAGAATTTAATTGCCTGCATTTTGTTAGGAATATTTTGATGCCTAAAATTTACTGTAACCCAAGAATTATTATGTTAAATACACAATGTAACTCAATAAATACATGATGTATTGTGATGGTGAAGGTCTATAATTTGATTAGTTGGATTTTTTCCAAAATATTTTGGTATTTGGGAGGTCGTCACCGTACCTCTTGAAAATACAATTTATAAGCCTTAATTGCTTCCTAACTGCAACTAAGTAGATAATGGCAAGTCGGGGTCGTCCACGAAGAAAAAGAATTTTTCTAAGGGTTTACATATACAAGGGTAAATACTAGACTAGATATATATATATATAATATATATATATGGGAGGGTTTAGGTGAGACAGCCCATTTATGTGAGACTAAATCTAAGCATTTCAATCATTTAATCTAATGGCTATTATTTAGTTGTAAGTTGCTAAAATTGTAGATTGGAGAGGTTAAAAGCGTGGGAAATTTGGCGGGTCATAGGACCAAAACCAGGTCATCTTCCCAACATCTGAAATTCCCCTTGTTCACATTCAAGATTCTCATCTGTTGCGAACGAACACTAAGAAAATGAGTTCAAGAATGAAAGCTCAGAAGATGACGACTACCGAAGGCCATAATTGTCATCAGCTTTAGCAGTACAAAATTTCTATCGATATTTTGGGATTCACCGCCGGCACCACCACAAACCATAGCAACTCCATTTTCGGCGGTGAAAACAATCGCCAATATCAGGCTTGTAACCTGCAAGAAGAAGACCAATTCTCTGTCGAGTGCAAGACAGAGAGCCTGGCTAACAATATCCAACCTCTCAAGGATCTCCGTGCTGGCATGGACGGTGAATCGTGGGCTAATATCAAGAATATGTTGATGAACTAATTGATTCATCATTTCCTTCCCTGAATCCACCGCTTGTTTCTGCATAATGATGTTATGAGTAAATCAATATCTTTAACTCATGTGTCTTGAATACGTAGTTAAATTAAAGTGACTTTATTCTATTTTGAACGTTTTCTCTTTATCATTCAAATTCACATTTTTCAATATATACATATAAAAAAGGCTTGAAATGTCATTTAATAGTACATTTAATTTTGAATCACTTTCAACTAGTAATTTGAAGCATTTAAGATTTTCATTTTGAGAATGGTTGAAGTTATATTTCTTCCAAGTTGTTTTTGTAGTTAAAGAGTTGTTATTTAAGCACTTTGAAATTATATTTATTTTCAAGCAGTTTCGGTAGTGCACCCATGTTGTAAAACAAAGCACGTACATGCTACACTTGAAACACTTTCAAATATTTTTTAAAACACGAGTTGTAGTTTGATTAGTTTGTAGCCGGCTGGTATCAAAATAGTATTCTTGTACGACTTTGTGGATAAGGCCAGGAATGGTTATGTGTTTTTAAATCCTTTAGCTGGTTTTGGTATGATAGAGATCATGAGAAGAAATGATTGAGACTCGTCTATAAAATAAGCACATACATGTTATATTAAAGCAATTACAAGCGATGACTGAAACATGTACGAATTATACTTTAAGTACTAAGTTTTATTTGTAGCACATACATGTTATAAATGAAGCACATACGGGCTACTTTTGAAGAACTTAGAAGTGATAAGTGAAGCACCTACGAGTTGTGTTGTTGTTTTTGTAGTACACACATGTTAAAAATGAAACACCTACTGATTACATTTGAAACACTTATAAGTGGTAACTGAATCCCCCTATGAGTTGTAATGTTATTTTCGTAGCATGCACAAGTTGCAAAAGAAACACCTACAGATTACATTTGAAGCTCTTATAAGTGATGGTTGAAGCACCTACATATTACATTTGAAGCACTTAAAAGTTGTGGTTGAAGCACCTACGAGTTGTACTATATGCACCAAATTGTTTTTGTGCACACGCAAGTTATAAAAGAAGTACCTACATGTACATTTGAAGCACTTACAAGTGATTGTTGGAGCACGTACGAGTTGTAGTTTAAGCACCAAGTTATTTTCGTACCACACCCAAATTATAAATGAAGCACCTACGGGGTATATTTGAAGCACTTATCAGTGATGGTTAAAGTGAATACGAGTTGTACTCTATGCACCAAGTTGTTTTCGTTCACACGCAAATTATAAAGAAGCACCTAAAGGTTACATTTGAAGCACTTACAAGTGATTGTTGGAGCACGTACGAGTCGTACTCTAAGTACCAAGTTATAAAAGAAGCACCTAAGTGTGCCAGTTGAAGCACCTATGAGTTGCACTCTAAGCACCAAGCTATTTTCATAGCACATTCACGTTGCAAAAGAAACACTTACAAGTTATATTTAAAACACTTACAAACAATGGTTGGAGCACCTACTAATTGTACTCTAAGCACCAAATTATTTTCATAACAAATGCGTTGCAAATATATATTAGAGAGACAATATTTTCCACACTCATTACCATTTTCGGCCTTGTTTTATTTGTGCATCATATCGGAAACGTGAAAACATACTTCAATAATTTAATCCCAAAATTTATAGGATGGGCTGTGTAGATGCACGGAGAACATGGGCTGCGTGCTTTCATACATGCTACTTGGTTACTACACAAGAAGAGGATCAGTGATGGCGAAATATCTTCGTGCCATAAAATCCTTAGATCTTTATGTGAAGATATGGTATATATTTTTAGATGATCCGCGAGTCTTGAATCATATTTATAATCAATACAAAAAATTTGATTATTGACTTTTGATCTCAGCTGTTCAAAATACTATTTTAATGGTATAGATTTTGTCTCACATAACATAGATTGTCTCACATGATCCCAAAAGTCATTAAAAATATTTTACCATGTTTTTAGTTACTTGTTGCATGATAGCATAATTAGTTCACTTTGATAGTTGTGTTGTCTTTCAATTCATAATTTAGAAAATCAACCACCCCCCCTTTTACATGCTTTCTTATATGTATCCCTGGTTTAATTCCATCAAATATGTATATATTCCTTACTTTCCAAAGGTTCCAGCAAATGAAAGATGGAATTAAGATGATTAGAGCCATATGTATCTTGGTATTACCAGTCAAAGTCCAATAGTGTGATAATCTATCAAAAATAGAATCAAACTGCAAGGATCTAATACCAAGTATAGCATCATAGAAATTCTAGACATGTATTTCTAAATTGCAAGAATTAAACCAATGTGACATTGCATATGAGTTCAAACAATATGGGCATTTTGATGCTAGAATGATATTTGAGAAAATTATAATGTCATCAAAAGGCAGCAGTTCATTTACAAATTCCACATAAAAGTGATACTTTTTTAGGAAGTCTCTTATACCATATCCTACTATGTATTCTCAGAGTTTATTTTTTGTGGCTTACCTGTTCATATGCAGACCTGAATGTAAATTCTCTATTTAAAGCAGGTTCCCAGGTGAGTTTGTCTTGTCTGTGTGTGGTGCTTTGAGCTTCCTGCAGAAAGAGGATGATATTATGAGGTAGAGTGTGCATCAGGGCTAAGTAGTAAGATTAGTTATGAATGAATTGAGAAAAAAAATTAGTCAATAGGGATGTGGTCTTGGATTGGTTCATAACATGTCCAATTTAAAGTTAAAAAAAGCAGATCCAATCCCATGAATCACTCTTGTGTTGATTAAGCTATTCCATTAACCTCTTTGATTCTATTCCATTTTCTAAAGATTTCCTCAGATAAATTGGAATAGACCAAGGAAATTGAGCCCAAGGAGCCTGTCCTAGCCGATACTTCTACCAGAGTTTCAGAGAGTATGCTTTAATGATGTCCTTTAAATTTCTAAGTCCTATTTCATTCTGATTAAAAGGGAAACACATTAGGTAAGTTTTTCCAAATCTTTTTATCACTATTATCAGCCTGACCCCAAATTTTTTTGTTCACTTTCTTCTTTTGTTAGAAATGATAGTGTTTGGGGGTTTCATCACAGCCCAAAGATGCTGTGGAATTGAGATCATCACTGATTTTATCAGAGTTAACCTACCAGCAACACTTAGCCATTTGTTTTTCCATGAGTTCAGATTTCTATCATGAAGTTCTAACAAAGGCTGGAGGTGAAGTGTTGTCGTTCAACCTGTGTTTATAGGACAACCAAGATAAGTAAAAGGAAAAATATCTTATTAAACTACCAGTATGTGCCTAATCATATTTTCATGTTGTAAGGAGGAATGTTTGCTAATGTAATAATTAGTTTTATCAAAACTTATTTTTTGTCCACCAGTTAATTGAAAGATTTCCAGGAAAGTTTTCAATCTTTTAACTATTTAGTGGCCTGAAAAAAAAAAGGTTTAGTCATCTGCATAGCTGAGATGAGGAATAGAGATAGTAGATGTGGGTAGTATGAAATACCTCATTTTGTTGTTCACAAAACAGAAATGAAAGATTCTAGAAAAGTCTTCCGAAAAAATATTAAAGAGAAGAGGAGAAATAGGGTCTCCCTTTTTATTCCCTCTTGTTGCTTTGAAGAAACCTGCAGGTTTGGAGTTAATGATCACAAAAGAAACAAGCCAAGGAAAGGTTAGAAATAATGAGGTCAATGATTTTTTAGGAAACCCAAACCTGTTTAAGACAGATTTTGAGAAAGACCATTTTACTCAATCAAAAGCCTTATCCAAATCTAGTTTGAGAATACCAGTAGGTGCCCCGACTTTTTTGTTTAAAAATTTTGTCATCTTTTTTAGGTAAATGACATTGTCAGCCATTTCTTTAGCTTTTAAGAAAGCTTTCTGTTTTTTTTTGAGATTATGAAAAGCATGAAATCATAAATTCTCTAAACTAACAGTTTAGAGTGGTAAAATTAGAGAGCGAGATTGGTCTTTAGTCTGAAAAAAATGATGGGAATCTCTTTCTTTGGAACTAAGCATATCCAAGTGTTTGGTATTCCAGGTGGGATGGGGTTTCCATTCATGAATTCTAGGGTAGCTTCAAGAAGATCATGGGCAACTATATCCCAATTATTTTTAAAAAAAGATTATTTATAACCATCTAGCCCGGCGGAATCATTGTGGTTTAAGGAAAACGCAATGGATATAAGGGATTTGAGTCATAAAATGTGGCACATAGCAATCTGATTGTGGGTAATTTTCATCACACAAGAGTGTCTGACAAAAAAATATCAGATTTCATGAGGATTTTCAGTCCAAATCCCATAAAATTTCCTGATTTTCGCAATATTTTGCTTAGCTCTTTTCTATTTAACAGATGCATGAAAATATTTTCATCCCCCTCCTTTAACCATTTTAGGTTAGCATTTTATTTCCAAAAAATAATTTCCTCTCTTAAAGCCTTTAACATTTGTGCATTTTTACATTTAAGCTTAATTAGGTTAGTTAGAGAACTTATGGTTTCATATGAAATATCTTGTAATCTAAGAGCTTCTTCTGCATTTTTAATGTTACTATTGATTTCACTAAAACACTCTCTGTTCCATCTTTTAGGTTCAATTTTTAGCCTTTTTAATTTGAGGGAAAATATGATCATTTTTCTCTCACTGAGTTCCCAAATCTAGCTAGATTGTATTATCTGTTTTAGATCAGGGTTAGTCAACCAAACATCTAGAAATCTAAATGGCGTTGGGACTAAAGGTAATTTACTACCAATGGTGAGAAAAATGGGGCAGCGGTCGGATGTGTTTCTGTTTAAAATGTGAACAAAGCTGTTGGGATAATTATCTATCTATTTGATGTCTGCTAAATCTCTATCAAGCCTTTCTACTGTGGGAGGTTTCCTAGAGTTGTACATGTGAAAATGTTTCCCGCTGTTGTAATATGTATAAGTTGGCTTTTACTTATGAATTCATTGAAATCTCTAATGCTATTTCTATTGGGGCAGCTAGGACCTTTATATTCATGTATAGATAACATGACATTGAAATCCCCTATAATAATTTTATCATCATCATTATGTGAAAAAGTTCATCCCATAGAATTTTTCTTGTCTTTCTAACAGTAGAGGCATGTATAAAATAAGAAAACATGTCACATTGAAAAGATGAATTTGAAATATGGTTCTTAGTATACTGATCAGTTTCAAACAGTATTTGTATGTTAAAATTAGAGTTCCATATTAACCAAAAAAAATTGTTTACAAAGTTTTGATGGCAATCAAAATTCAGCTTCATTTTGTAAGTTAAACACAGATCATCTTTATGCTTTGGTTCAAATATACACAACACTTGAAAATTGTGTATCCTAATGAGTTTTTTAAGCCTATCCATAGAGGTATCTAGGTATCTTAAATTCCACACTAAAAACTTATTGCTTATAGTTTTTTTTCTATCATGACAACTAACTGGATTTGCTTTTTGAAGAGGATTATAGGTTAATTTTATTCAATTTGTTAAAAATTGTCCTCTTCATTGTGGATGCAGGTTCCAGTATAATATTTTTGGGAATAGGCTTACTTACTTGTTCCCGCTACTGCTCTCTAGTACTTGGTTCGCAATTTTCTCCTATCTCCAAGTCCTCTTCATCCATCAACAAAATGAATTTATTTGAGCTTTCAGGACTAAACCTGCATGACTGTGTGAAGAGAACATTATTTTCTTGATTTGATTTAGGTGAGTTTGGAGGAATACCTGTCGTGTCATCTTTAGCATTTGAGTTTTCTGGTGTCAGGATCCTTTGTGTATCACTAGCTCTATTATGATTCTCAATAAGGGGGAGCTGTGGGGGATCCTGATCCATGTTATTAGAATTGTGTGAGGTATTTTCCTGGGCATTTTCTACCTGATCCTGGGATTTTGATTTGGGCTTTGGTGTGGAATTTCAATATCTAAGTTGATTTGAGTCACTGCAGTTGGGGTTTTGTGGCTAGGGTTGGGGTGGGTTGGTAGTTGTGGGAAGTCTTATTTTCCAACTCCCTGATCACTTGTTGCTATGAATTGTGCCTCATACTCATTTTTTTTTATCATCAATAGTACCACCCAAAGGCTTTCCCCGTTTACCAACCGGTTTCCAGTTTCCCTTGTCTTTGGTTGTGGCTCTACGTCTAGTACTAACTTTAACAACCAACTCAGGGTGCTTAATTCTACATTTCTCAAAAAGGTGTCCTATTTTCTTAAAGTGGGATTAATAAGAAGGGAGATTCTCATATTTAATAGAATATTTCTCATTTTCTACTGTTGAGTCTAACCTAATATGGTTAAGGAGTTGGGATTGCAGGTCAACTTCAATGCAGATTTTTAGAGCCAAAGACCTGGTAAGGTTCTCAGTTTCAAAATCCATCTTGATGTATTTTCCGATGTGGTTCCCAATGGCTTCAATGGCTGGTACATCGTAGTAGTACAGAGGAGCGTTCCTGATGGTAAGCCATGCTGGGACAATGGATGACTTAGTATTTGGCTTAAAATTTGGTGTCCAGCGTAGAACCCTCATAGAAATACCATTGAAGGATCAGACTCTCTTGATCCAGCATCTCTGGAATTCTTATTTTTCTTGAAAGCGGATGAGGATATTCTTGAAATCTACTGCTCCTAGTTAGTACCTGCCAGAGAAACCCAAAGTTTTGAAATCTGCTTCGATTTGTTCCATAGCTGGGCGACGACCCTTTGGAATTTTTTTGATGAGGGCACCGGGGTATTGGCTTGATAGCTCTTGAATTTCATCCGGCGTAAAGAGTACTAATGATTCTCCCTTAAATTGTAGAGGTAGATTTAGGTTTGGGGTGATTGGTAGTGATGAGGTGGTTGGGGGCCATTTTTATTGAAGCGCCTGTGTGAAGCTTCGCGTTGGCTGAGCCGTCATAGCGGCGTAGTAGATTGAGGTCAGGCTATTATATTTCTTTGTTGATTGATTTTGGTTGAAAAATGGTGGCGATAGAGCCATTTTCATTGAAAACAAAATATAGTACCGTGGCGCTTTAAGAAGAGAGAAGGGAGATAGAGAGAGAATAAGTGCGTTGATGAACATAACTAATTCAATAAAAAAAATGAAACCTGAAATGATAAAGTTTTACTGAGCTTATCTTTACCCCCATTAACATCACCTCTAGCTACAATAAAAAATAAAAAAATTAAATGCCATAGGTAAAACAGTAAACAGTAAAAGTAAAGCAAAAAATTAATATTTCAACCATTCTCAGAAGATTCGGCAACTCTACCTGGCTTATCCACACCAGATTTACTACCATTATTGGCTATGAAAAAGAGAGGACATGATCACAAATAGATATATAAATCAAGTAATAACCAAAAAAATATAATAAAATTCCATCATATGTGAATATCAGTTATAGTAGGCTTTAGCTGATTCTTTTTCCCTTCAAGATGAGTTATAACTTGAAAATTATAAAATCAATTATCAGAAAAATATAAATATTAAAATACAAAACTTACAAACTAACAATATATATACCATCTGTAGTAGTCAATTTAGATTGAAATCGACTAGATTTTTTTTATCTACATTAAAAAGTAACCACATAAACACATGAATAAAAAATCGAAACACCTAAAGTAAACACATAAATATGACTATGTACATACATATTCAAAAACATAATATACTAAAACACCTTAATTTACAGATAAGCCTGAACTAAGCAGATAAAGAGATTGAAAGATGTTGCATACCAAATGATCGAGCGGCTAATAAGAAGAGCAACTGATCTGAGAACCTAAGCAATAAAACACCTTTCATGATCATGTTGAATGTACAGTAGCTTGAATTTATTTTATTTTTTCATACGGGAACATGTTCTTTAACTTTGTATCTCTAGTTGCCTTCCTAGAGATTAAAAAGCCTTTAATGGTCATGTTGAATGATCAGTAGCTTGAATGTACTAAAACGAGTCACTTTATGCTTTTTAATAAGGTGTCCCAATCAGTTTCACTAAACTGGTGACCGCCTACTTCAATGAGATGCACTAGTGCACCCAGGGGCAGAGCTAGGATAGATATCTGGTGGAGGCAGTAAAAAAATCTCAACTTTTTTCTTTATCTGAGGGGGTCGATAAATTTTTTAATTTTTTGTAATACTCAAATTCCCAGTAATTTTCGTCTTGGTGGGGGCTGGAGATCCGGCCATTAGTGCACCCACAGAAATTGTAGCACCAAATTAATCAATTTTCTTAGCACAGTCCAAAAGCAGACTCAGAAGTGGTTTCAGTGATATCAAACAAGTCATCAAACAGAGAAACGTCAAACAAAATACATAGTAACATCTCTAAAAACGAGGAACACATCAAATAATTCATCAATAAAATAGAGCAACAACACAAAACCCCAAATAATGCAAAATTTAACAAAAAAATTAAAAGAAAACCATTCAAATCAACAACCGATGAAACATAAACACCTTTATCTACAATCGAGTCATCCTTATCAACTCTATCTTCCTTCGATCCCTTCAATTTCATCATAATAAAGCAAAATAACGAAACAAAAATTTTAAAAAATGCACAATAAGCGGAAAATATATCACATGTACAGTCCCATTTACAGAGATAAACGTTGAATTTAACAATAAAATTGGAAAAAAACTTTGAGAAAGCATAAAACCACAAAAATAAACCATAAAATCCAACGAATTCAGAAAATCTTACCTCTATGAAACCGGATTACACAGTTTGATGCAATGTAGGCAAAGAATTCGCAATTTTATACTGAAATCGGATGTGTTCGAATTGAAATTTACGAATGCAGTTTGAGAGGGTTTTTGGCAGTTTCTGATTTTGGAAAACGATAGATAGAAAATGAAAAAAAAACATAAATAATACCTAAAATATATATCTTATATACTATTGTCTAAAAGTCCCTAAATCTATTAAATTTTCTTAGAGACTCCTTAGTTTCACCATAAGTTTGGGTGAGATGGTCTTGCCTAAGTCTTTCTATATTGTGAATGATGTTATTTGAGTTAATATCTATTCAGAGTGTTACTGATAGATTCAACTAATGTTTCAATAAGTAAACTTTTGATGTTTCAATACGTGAGACTAGGCGAAAATCAAAGCTGATAGCACCCAGCTTTCATATGAATATTTTATTAATTTTAGACTTTGTTATATATATTATTAATTTGATTTTATGTTTTAAGTTTCAAATTGATATTTCGTTATTTATAGTTGATGTTATAAGTGAAATTGATTTGACTCATGGTTTATATCATTTGATGGGGTAAAGTTTTATGCTAATCCTTTATCAATTTTAGGATGGTACTAGATGTTACTAATAGGATCTTACTAATACGCCGAACACAAAATCTAAGTACAGGTAGGTAAATCTTTCATTAAATTTACCTGCATTTAGGATTTCCGTGCCTGTACTTAGATTTGCCCTAGGCCGAATTCATGTTTCAATCTCTAAATCTGTAAGTATATTAGTCTATAAGTCTCGACTAAAATCAAAGCGGATAACGCTCAGTTTTGATATGATGTTTCAAGTTTTCAGATAGATGTGTTATTTATATATACATTGTTGATTTGATTTAGGCAAAATCTTGGGAAATACATCTGGAAAGACGGGGTTGAATTGAAATTATAGAAAGGTAAAAAGTTTTAGTTGCAATATTAAAATTTTATTATGCAACATGGAGGAGTGATAAATTTATGACCCGATTAATACAACCTAAAAAATTTATTTTGATTTCTTCAAATTTGCAGTTTAAACCTTGGTCTTTCCATAACTTATGGAAATACAGTCTTTCAAGAGACAAACTCTTTGATTTAATGTTTTAAGGTTTTAAGTTGATATTTTATTATTTATAGATGATGTTACAGTTATTTTTGGTTTAACTGAATGTTTAAATCATTTGATCTAATAAAATTTGATGCTAATATTTTATCAGTTTTATTTTTAGTATTCCCATTGATGGATGATATTTAAGATTTTTAAATGATTGAGTTTTATTGATGACCATACTTTTATTATTATTTATCATTATACCGCCCAAAATATAATTAGTAACATATTTCAAAGTTTCACGTATTTTTAAAAAATTCAGAGGTTATATATTTCAAAGTTGGTTTGAAGACATTTCTTTAAAAAAAATTGAAGACATTAATATTTTACCCTTAATATATTATATGATATTATACGTATTCTACCTAATGTTATTATTTTAGGTTTGTTTAGAACAAAATACCAAGTCTGACTTAAGGTTTTATGTTAGTGGATTGAAATGTAAATATTTTGGAATAGTTGTTGTAATGCTTGAAATATTTGGAATTATGATGTTGGGTAATATGATTATAAGTTTCGTTGATTTTTTTTAATGTTGATGTTTGAGAGTTTAATTTTGGCAGATAGTGTTATAAGATTGTAGTTGATTTAAAACCGTATATTCTGTATTTTATTTTTAAAATTGTTAATGTTTGAGAGTTTGGTTTTGATTTCTTATAATTGGTAGATAATGTTATATAATTCGAGGGGATTTATAACCGTATAGATTAAAATTGGATCTAATTTTGATCCAGGTGGCCAGGCAAGACCAGTGAAGGAGTTGCCGGAGATTGAGAGTGAGCCATGCGTTGATTTCGTATTCCTGTTGGTATGATTTAATCCCTCTTTGAACTCCAGCCATGCGTTGATTTCCTTCGAGTGGCGGGCGAATAGGAATAGGAAGATGGTAAGGAATGCCATAAGTAAATATAGCAAAGAAGAAAAAGGTAGTGTTATCGCGGATAACATACTAGTTTGATGATTTAAATATTTTGGAGTTGTTGTTGTATGCTTGAAATATTTAGAATTATGGTGATTGGTATGCGATTATAAGTTTCATTCATTTAAAAAAAAATGTTGATGCTTGAAAGTTTGATTTTAATGTTATAGGTTAGAAAGTGTTATACGATTGGAGTGATTTAAAATCGTATACTCTATTTATTTTTTAATATTTTGATGTTTGAGAGTTTGATTTTGATTTCTTATAATTTGTAGGTAATGTTATACAATTTGAGTGGATTTATAAACGTATACTCAGAAGGATCAAATTTAAACTAATTCAGTTTTAATTGGTTGGTGGGATGGGTTAAAATTTTAGTTTGATTTTTTAGTTTGATTTATCAGTTTGAAGGCTTTAAAGAGTGTTTGTGAATAGAAGACTTTGAAGAGAGTTTCATGGGAAGAATTTGAAAAGAAAGACCATGAAAGATCGTTTAAAGAGAATGATACTATATATTACGATAAAAAAACTTCTATCACTAAACAAGAGTTTCACGAGCGAGAGCAAGAGATTACTATCTAACTTTTAAGATTATCTAAAAGTTGAAATTTTAAAAAGGAATTGCCAAATCTTGTCAAGGTTGTTAAATCAGTTTTGAGTTTCAATTCAGGAGTTGTTTCAGAATACGCAAACGTTGGACATCAATCTAAAGGAGAGGCATGGGCGGATATAGGGGGGAGCGAAGGGGTGCGCCCACCTCCCCTACGATCTGCCGATCAAAGAATTTTAGGTATAACTTTGAAAATTTTATTTTGAAATTAGTCAACTAGCCACCTAACACTTTAAATTTTGGGTGTTGAGAAATCTGGAGAATTAGTAGTTGTATCTCTAAATTTACCTACTTGTCT
>JAULKK010085440.1:0-17934 GCA_032355705.1 Rubia peregrina
TTGACTTGCTTTCATATATGTATCTATATTTACCTAGGCTTATATCCACCCCTATATGCATGAACGCTTAGGAAAATACCTCTTCTTTGTGGACAACCCCGACTTGCCAAGCTATCTAATTAGTTGTATTTAGTGAGCAATAAGGGCTTATAAATTACATCTTTGAGAGGTACGGCGACGACCTCCCATTTCACCTCCATCCAATATCTTCCATTACAAAAATTCTATCTTATTCAACATATAAAATAATAATCCATCATGTTTGTTCAACCAATAATTGAATTTTCTCTCGGACCTCTCCTCTCAATAAAGAAGGAAGAATGCGGCAAAAAAATGCCTTTCCAAACAAAAACGCTCGTCAGAAAATTAAAAAACCAACCCCAATGGGGTGGAATGGGATTGACATGCTTGTTTTTACCATCGTTACAACCTTATCAAATTAAATTTATAAATTTCTTAAACACCTAAAATAATAATATAGTAAGCAAGCAAGGTCGAAACAAAGGGAATAATGAATTATATCTCTAAGCAAGAAATAGTATTTCACCATATAACAAACCAAAAGGTTTTTTTTGAATTATTTATCAAATAATCAACAACTTAAAGCTGGAATAATAAAACAAAGATGTAATCAAGATTATTAGTGCTTCACCTAATAAATATTCTCACATCAGCATTAAAGGTTGATCATATTTATCTCAAGTTCATTCGAAACCTATTTTTGTTTCTATTCTGACCAAATATAATTAGCAAACAAACAAAACACGGTAATACTAACCATTGAAATAATTTTGCAATCAGTTAAGACTCTATTAATAGCAACAATAAACATAGGTGTCTAGCAGGATAAATGCAATAAAAATATTACATTAGTATTAATATTCACATAATTATTTTTAACAATAACATTAGTCATGACCATACACTCATGTAAATTATGAATTGCTACTTCAAAAATTTAGTGGTCTAAACTCATAAATCCTAGTAATGTGAATAATATCAATTAACCTAGATGGTCAGACTAGATGAATGGAAAAAAATAAATTAAACTAAAAAATCAATAGGAAATAGAACAAGAGTTTAGAATCTCACTACCAAATAAGGGATAGTTTCAATCGTCTAATAAAACAAAAGGAATTTAGTTCTCCGTAAAAAAAACTTATCTAAAAATATAATGTATGTCTAAAATTGCCGGTTTAATTCTAGGTTTAATCCAAGGTTAAATAATTTTAAAATAATCATTAAGGAAAGCATCTACAAAAATAACATAACTAACACCTAATTATAAGAATAGTGGAATTAAAAGATGAAAAAAAATCTGACAGCACACCATTCGCACCGCGTCAGTGACATCCATGATTGAGGATTCTCGATTTTGAAATCCTAAGTCTTTATCAAAATGCTGTTGCAAAGGGATCCATCGTAGATTCTTCTCTGTTTTCATCTTTAATTCTTCAATCTTCTGTAACTCCTCATAGTTCTCCACTTCTTCTTCTCAGCTCCGGATTATAGAATATTACGAAACATGTGTCTAAAAAATCTCAAAAATGTGCTAATAATTACTAACTATGCTATACAAAATGCAGCACATCATGAGTCACTCAATAAAAAATATATTTAAAGCCCTTTAAAATATTTTATTTTAAAAGGTAGATCATGTAACCTCCCATGCACAATGCTAGCTCCATCATCAATCTAAGATATATATATATATATAAAGGATAACTCACTTGCCCAGTACAATATGTTTTGAATAGTATATTATAAAGTTCTAACTCTTTTATTTTACTGCAGTCAATTTGGTATTTAATATATAACAAAAAATCTTACCATAAGGTGTTTAGCCTGGACACACAAAACATATATAGAATGTTGTGGGCAGTATAAATTGTTGGAACGAGGTGTATTTCGAAAGGTAAGGAAATTAAGGTAAATAGATAGAATTGTATATATATTAGGGTTTATATTGGTCGGGTATGTGTCTTAATATTGTAGACCCAAACTCGTACTCATTTTTATGTGTAGACCCATACCCAACCTAATATGAACTCAATGAATCTATAAAAATTGAAAATATACCCGACCCAACGGTTATGGGTCTAGATAGGATTCTCTACCCATTAAAATCTCTAGCGTCAATCCAAACAATCTGATCATGCAACCAATAAGAAAATAATGAACCAATAAGAAAATAATATACCAATAATTGATTCTCTAAAATTTGATTTTAAAATTTAATTTTAATCTTTTAATATGCAACCATATATTTGAAGCTTATTTATGATTGGTGTTAGGGATTGAAAAATTCCTTATTAGTATGATAATGTATGTTGTGGCCCTACCTCACAAGGTTTCAACATTGGATACATCCCAAAAAGCCTCATATTAATTAGACAGACAAATACTTTTATATTTAAGACATGTTTTGAATATCCTTACAATTTGGGGATATATTTTTTATCCAAAAAAAGTAACGATGCTTCACTGATTATTAAAACCAAAAGAAAAATTGGAGGTTTAAAGTAAGATGAGAGTGAAAATGATAAGTGTTAAATGAGTAAAGATTACAGTGACCAAAGTTCTTTGACCATACATAATATCATATACCTAAACTTTCTTAATCTATTATATTTATACACTCATTTGATAGATGCATCGCCTGTGATCTAACTAACTTTTCAGGTGGAAATCACGGCCACATTAGGCACTCTCTTGGATTTCACACATTTATCAATTTATGAGTTTGGATGACTTGTTGACTTCAAAACTACCTTATTTACCCTTGAGATCATGACACTATCTTCTCCTTAGTTTTGATCTTGTCCTCAAGCTCTAAAATGGGGAGGTTGTTGATAATGATAGCATAATCCTCCCATGATGCTTCCTCTAAAGGAAGATATTGCTAAGAAATCAGCCACTAAGTTATAGTTTTGCCACATTATTCTAATAATTTACGGCGTAAATATCCTATCATGGAATCCATGCCTAATATAAGTTATGACCTCCTATGGAAGTTGTTCTATATCAAGTGGAATTAAGCCTTGAAAAGTCTTGAGTAGAGATACATAAAATACAAGATGTATTATTTTATGCTTATGCATTTTCATTGTGTTTGCCATTGCGCCTTTACATATATATATATATATATATATATATATACAGTTTAAGCAACTCCCAATCCTCTTCTGCTGAAACTCTTTCAGTTCTTTTTTAATCAGCATAGTGCTTGTATCTCTTCTGAGCTTTAGTAAGGTGTTCTTTAACCAACTGGTTTATCTCTTCCTTTTTTAAAACTGTATAAGAAGTTGGTGATGTTTTCATTTTATATACACCCTCTTGCCCAACATAAATTGCACATTTTCCATATTCGTCCATCCCACCATAGGCTGCACACTTTCCAAATTTATAAATACAACAACAAATATTCATGGACACAAGACCACACTACCCCATTTAATTTGGGTTTATCTGGCCCAAATTAAAAATCCTACCCACTTTTCACCTAATTTACAACCCTACGCAGCTATCCATTCATTCACTCATATTCTCTCTAGCCGCATCCTCTCAAATCACCTTCAAAATATCCTTCAACATCTCCTGCAAACTCTACGGCGGCGGAGAATTTCCATACCCAACATCGTGAAGGTGAGGGCGGCGACGAGACAATGACAGGATAATGTCAAAGATGACAAGGACGCTGAGGAGGCACTGCTCACGATGATGAGGAGGTGGCAACCACCATGACTGTGAACCCCACATCGAGGGGACTATGTTGCACAAGACGACCATGGAGAGGATGCGAGAGCTCAACTTCGACAAGGATCAAATGGGTAGGAGTTGAGGAAGATGCGATGGCGACGTGGAGGAAGATGATGTAATTTTAATGGGGTAACGTTAATTTAAATTGCATTTTGGTCCTAGAATTTAGAGAACGGAGGAGATGTAATTTGTGATTAATTTGTTTCTAAGGTTGATTCTATGTAAATTAAAGTTTAAATTGAGTTATTGGTGGTGGTATTTGAGGTATTGGAATTGTTCGGTGGCTGTTGGTTGATGGGTGGCTGGTGTTGGGACTTGGGAGAGATGATGGAAGGGTAAAATAATCATTCTATAGGGGTTGAAATTTTGGGACATTCTTTCTCCCTCTATATCTTACGCTGGAACCGAGGGAGTAGTAGTTTTAGGATATTTTGGACTCACTTTTGAGTACTTTATTGCTTTAGATCTTAATTTTTTCTTGAAATTCTCTCAGAAGAGTTAAGAGTGACTTTGCGCTATTATTAATTTTCTAGGAAATTTGGTGTGATAAGACAATACGATATGAAGATTTGAAGATTGTATTTTGAGGTTTGAAGAATGGAAGACTTGAAGAATTGAATATTTGGAGAAGAAGACTACACTTAGACAGGAGAAATGAAGTTTGAAGGTGCAGCCATTGTATTTGCCGCGACTAGTGGGAATCATCTCACAACTCACGATGGCATTTATCAGGAATTGTAAGGATCCGCCCACGGGTTGCAACAACCTTGCTGTGAGTGGCATATTTTATATTTTCCTTTTTAATATAAATAACATTCTTATCCTCTCATTTCCTATCTTCTTTTACCAGACTTTTCCCTCTTTGAAACCCAAGTTCTTGCTTTTATTTCATCTATTTTCACCTTGGATTATTTTTGATTTTCTTATGGATATAAGTATGAACTCTTTTAGTTAAGTTATCACATGGGAGCAATTGATTAAGGCTTCCATACCTATGTAGTGAGAAACTCTATTTACTCATTTATGAAGTCTTGATTACTTAGAATTTATTGTAAAATTAATGTGTTTGTTTACTTCATTTATGTGATGGGATGTTTGAGAATATCAAATGTTTATATAATTACATGTTAGGATGTTAAGAAAGTGTACAGTTTCTTCTCTTTTTGGCATGAAACCCAAGAACATGGAATTATAACCTCTTGTTGTGTAGATGATGTTAATATTTTTAGATGAATATGATAATATGGTTTGTTGTCTTGCTTATCCTAAGGTAGAACTAAAAGGGATACTCTTGAATGCCAATCTTTCAAGGTTAGCCCTAATGAATGCTTTGTTTTGTTGAATGTCTAGGCATTTGTTATAATGCTGGTAGTTGTTATAAAATCTATTGGTTCTCTGTGCATGATGCCATTGATGAAATTTCTTTAGGCACTGTTTGTCTAAAGTGATCATTGATGAGGTTTACAAATAGTCATTGAACGATTTTGTAAATTACTCTTAAGAGGAATGAAGTGTTTATCTTCAAAATGAAAGTTGTAGCATTCACAATAGGTAATGAAGATGAGTAAATGATTGTTTGTTTCTATGATCTATAAGAAGCTTGGAAGTGGAAATCAATTGCGCCCAAGGCTTTGTCATTTGTGTTTTTATTCTCTTTTATCAGTTGTTGCATGATTAGCATAATCACCTTTTTATTCTAGTTGTCTTATTTTTCAATTCGTAACTTAGGAAATCCGAACCAAACCCCCCTTTAATTTCTTATATATGTATGTGTGTATGTGTGTATGTATGTATGTATATGCTATTATCCACCCTTACATTCATAAACCCTTAGTAAAATCTCTCTTCTTCTTGGACGACATTGATTTACCACTATCTGAGAGGTATGGAGATGACCTCCCAAGTTTTTGTGTTGCTTTCGAGGAAGAGGCATATATTTTTAATTGTTTAGGTGTATTTGTATGAATATGCAGTAGTTGGTTTTTATTTGGTTTTTAGTTACTTTTTGGTTGGTTTGGAGATAGATTGTTCTAGTTCTTGGTGTATGGTTCATACGCAATCCTCTTCACAAGAACCCCTACACTGCGATCCCGAGTTATCATTGAACCTTAAGAGATCTAGAAGGCTTTTCTTAGAGAGTGTGACTAACACCCCTTCTAGTGACCATTTTGAGGAATCTACTACTTCTATGGAGAATCAAGATGAGAATCCCGAAGGAGGGCATCAACCCCCTCACCTTCAAAGAGGGAATGTTCCTTTGAGGCAAGTTACTTTGAGGAAGATTATGACTCCCTGTCTTGAGTAACAGCCGATGTGCTTCATCTATCCGGCTGTTGGACCTAATGGGAACTTTTTGAGCTTAAATCCAGGTTGATACATCTGCTACCTTCATTCCTTGGTAGGAAAAAGGAGGATCCCAATAAACATCTCTCTGACTTCCATATGGTGTGTTGTGGTATAATTCCCGATGGAGTAGATGAGTAGCTCTACAAGTTGAAGGCCTTCCCATTTTCCTTGAGAGATGCTAAAATAGATTGGCCTCATTATCTTTCTTCCGGGAGCATCAACGCATGGATTGAATTAAATAGGAAGTTCCTTGCCAAGTACTTCCCGACCACCAAGTCTTCAATTTTGAAGAAGGAAATTAGAAACATCGTCTAATGGCATGAAGAGTTATTTTACGACTATTGGGAAAGTTCAGGAAGCTCCTTTCTAGTTTCCCATACCATGGCTACTCGGAAGGAGACTTGGGGTACCATTTCTATAATGGTCTACTCGATGAGGAGCAAAGGCTAGTTAGAGGATCTTGTGGTGGATCTATTGGAAACAAGTGTTTAGGGGAAGATATGGAGTTATATGAAGAGTTGGCCGAAGAGTCAAGGAATTTTATTTTGAGGTCCCATCTAAGAGGGAAAAATCCGTACAACACCAATGCTTGCTCAAACAATGTAAAGCTCAAGGACCAAGTCTAAACACTCACTTCTATGGTGAATTCATTGATGACAAAGTCTGGAAATGCACCGCATATAAAGTCTTGTGATATTTGTTCATCACCACACCCTACGGATGTGTGCCTTAGTTTGCAAGACAATTATGTAGCGGAGGTGAATGTCGTGGGTTTTAAAGGAGGCCAAGGATACAAAGGGTATTAAGGGAATCAAGGTTACCAAGGCGATCAAGGCATGCTTACAATGCGGGCACCTAAATCTCTGGTATGGAAAGGCTCAAGGAGGGAAAAGTACACAATAATACCACCATCAACAACAATAATATTGACCTTCGGAGGCTCCAAGATAATCCCTATGATAAAGGCCTGAGTTTGGCCTTGGTAAAAGATGAAGTGATACAAGCCTTAGGAAGGTTAAGCTTATGTGTGGGAAATGCCGAGAAGTTCCAAGAGAAGGCCGAATCGAGCATAAAAAACTTGGAGACTCAAATGAGTCAAATGGTATCCATCTTGAACTGAATAGAATCAAGGGATTTGGGAAAGTTTCCTTCTCAACCTGAACTTAACCCTAGACAAAAATGTGAGTGTAATCTCATTGATGAATGGTAAAGAGGTGAAGAAACCCCAAGGCAAAGGTGTTGTTGAGCGAGAGCTTGATAAAACATGATTATTTAGAAAGAGGCCGAGAGAGCGAGAAGAAGGAAATTGAGGGGGAAACCATAGAGTCAATATCAGGATCAAACCCCGATACCTCATTTCCTCCTCACAAGATTGTTGAAAATCAAGTCTCATAAGTAAATACCAATTGATGTGTGTTGAACACTGATTTGATAGCCTAAAATTTCTCTAATACGCTAAACTTCAAAACAAACTACCTAGGAGTGGTTGGGGAAATAAGCTCGGATGCCAAAGTCAGGCCAAACGTATTTGATCTGAGTATTGGGAATTGAATGGATGGAATTGATGAATACCTTGGCATTTATATGGGTTGATCCCCGAGGGATCTCTCAATCATGCTTGGATAAATATGCACTTTTCATGTAGGATTGAGTGTTTTTCTTTAATATAACTATCATATAATCGATATACTATAACTTTACCATGAAGAGAGGTGTATTCCAAAGGTAGAATTATGTTTGGAGATCTTCCCTTAGGGTGTTAGGCTTCAGCCTAATAGGATGTACTTTTGTAGTTTGTGGCATAAATGGCCTTAGGCCTAAGGGAGAGTTTCGGCTCCATCCAATATGTTACAAAAAAAATCTATCGTATTCAACACGTAAAATAATAAACCATCCCATTTATTCAACCAATCATTGACTTTACTCTCAAACCTCTCCTCTCAATATTGAAGGAACAATGCAACAAAAAAAATATTTCCAAGAAAAAAAATGTTCCTCAGAATATTGAAAAGCCAACTCCAGTGGGGTGGAATGGGATTGACATGCATGTTTTTACCATCGTTACAATCTTATCAAATTAAATTTATAAATTTCTTAAACACCTAAAATAATAATATATTAGGCAAGTAAGGGTCGAACCCAAGGGAATAATGAATTCTACTTCACAAAAGTATTTCACTAAATAACAAACCAAAAGGGGTTTTGAATGATTTATCAATTAATCAATTAATTAAAGAAATAATAATAAAACAAAGATGTAATCAACATAATTAGCACTTCACCTAATAAATATCCATGCATCCGCATCAAAGGTTAATCATATTTATCTCAAGTTTATTCAAAACCTATTTTTGTTCCTATTCTGACCAAATATAATTACCAGACAAACAAAACATGATAATACTAAGTATTGAAATAATCATGTAATTAGTCAAGACTCTATTAATAGCAACAATAAACGTAGGAGTCTAGCAGGATAAATGCAATAACAACCATACATTATATTAACACGCAGTTAATTATTTTTCACAATAAACATTCATCATAACCATACACTCCGGTAAATTATGAATTGCAACTTCATAGATTTAGTGGTCTAAACTCATAAATCCTAGCAATGTGAATAATATCAATTAACCTAGATGATTATACTAGATGAATGAAAAAAATCCAATGAAATTAAACTGTCAATAGAAAATAGAACAAAAATTTAGAATCTCACAACCAAATAAGCGATAGTTTCAGTCATCTCATGAAACAAAAGGAGTTTAGTTTTCCATGACAAAAACTGATGTAAAAATATAATGGATGTCTAAAATCTCTGGTATTGAAAACTAGGTTTAATCTAAGGTTGAATAATTGAAAAATAATCATTAAAGAAAGCATCTACGAAAATAGCATAATTAAAACCTATTTATAAGAATAGTGGAATTAAAATATGAAACAAAATAAAACTCTGGTAGCACGCCTTTCATGGCCACGTCAGTGAAATCCATTATTGTGGATTTTTGATCTTGAAATTTTATGTTTTCATCAACGTGGAAGTCGCAATGGGATCCGTTACAGATTCCTCTCTGTTTTCATCTTTAATTTTTCAATCTTCTGTAAATCCTCATAGTTTTCCACTTCATTTTCTCGGCTCTGAATATAGAATATTAAAAAAAATGTGTCTAAAATAACTCTATACTATGCTAATAGTTACTAGTTATGCTATACAAAATGCAACACATCTAAAAATATCTATATAAAGTCATTTAAAACATATTTTTAATAGGCCGACCATCTGACCTCCCATACACAATGCTAGCTCCGTCATCGATGTAAGTAATATATATATATATATATATATGGGATAGCTCCGTTCCTAGAACAATATGTTTTTATTAATATATAATATAGTTCTAGCTCTAGTATTTTACTGGATCGATTTGGAATTTAATAAATAACAAAATCTTACCTTATGGTGTTTAGCATGTACATACGAAACATATATAGAATGTTGTGGGCAGTATAAATTATTAGAATGAGGTGTATTTTGTAAGGTAAGGAAATTGTGGTAAATAGATAGAATAGTATATATTGTTAGGGCTTATATTGGTCAGGTATGGGTGTTAATATTGTAGACCTATACTCATATTCATTTTTATGTGTAGAACTATACCCGACCCGATGCGAACTTAATGAATCTATAAAAATTGAAACTATACCCGACCCAACGGTTCTGGACCTGGATCAGAATTTCTAACCATGCACATGTCTAGCGTCAATCCAAACAATTTGATCATGCAACCAATAAGCAAATAATGGACCAAAAATTGATTCACTAAAATTAAATTTTAAATTCAAATTTTTTAGTTTTAATATTTTTTATCCAACCATATATTTAAAGCTTATTTATGATTGATGTTAGGGATTGAAGAATTCCATATTAGTATGATAATGTCTGCTCTGGCCCTACCTTGCAAGGTTTCAGCATTGGATACATCCCTAAAGGTCTCATATTAATTATACAAACAAATACTTTATATTTAAGACATTGTTTTTGAATATATTTCCAATTTGGGAAAATATTTTTTATCCAAAAAAACATTAATGATCCTTCACTGATGATTAAAATAAAAAAAATTGGAGGGTTAAAGTAAGATGAGAGTAACAATGATAAGTGTTAAATGAGTAAAGATTACATTTACCAAAGTTCTTTGACCATACAGAATATCATATACCTAAACTTTTTGATTCTATTATATTTATACAAAAAATTGATAGATGGATCGCATGTGATTTAATGAACTTTTCGGATGGATATCTCAGCCACATTTGGCTCCTTCTTTGTTTTCACACATTTATCAATTTTTTGAGCTTGGATGAATTGTTGACTTCAAAACTACCTTATTTACCCTCGAGATCCTTACAATATATTCTCCTTAATTTTGATCTTGTCCTCAAGCTCTAAAGTTGGGAGGTTGGTTGAGATCAGGGTTCATCCATGTTTATCATCCGTGTTTATCTAATTGTGATATCAGGGTACCATGTATTAGAGTTGTTGTGATGAGGCCACCACCTGGTATTTTCGGCGTGAAGGAACACCGATAGTAGTATGGCCTGACCCTGCCTATCTCAGATTACTTTATAAGCATGTTAAAGGGTTATGTGGTTGCTCTTACTCAGTTTCATCATCGGGAGGTGGCCATATTGGTTGGCTTTGAGCATGTGTGCCGTAAGGACAGGGAAATCTTTAGTGTGGTTTTTTATTTGTAAATATTACCACATTCACAAGGTAGAGTCATGGGTGACTTTCAAACCTATAATTTCAAAGGTTGATCTCTTGCAGGGGGTTCTCAACGACTGTTTTGATTGAGAGGGTAGTTTTGTGTGTGTTAAGTATCTTGGCAACGATTCGATGCCATTATGCAATAATTAGTAGGGAATTAAAATTGAAGAAGGACATAAACTCTATGAGGAAGTAGATTTCCCGTGCAGTGGAAGTGGGGAGGCATAGGGGCAAGCATTACTACACAATTAACTTTCATACTCTTACTAGCGTGATTGCCTCCGCAGGAGAGGTATTATGTTTCCCTATTTATTTTTTCTGTTTAGTATTATATTTTTTTAATGAAGGAATGATTATACATTTTTCATGTTTTGAATGGTGCCGCTCAATGTGCTGTTAAGTATGCAGGTAAGCTCAAAGGGTTTCGAAAGAAGCTAGAATTGCTTAAACCACCGTCGGAGAGAGAAGACGATTATCAGTGAAATGGTATTGGAGATGTTCACGTTTCATAGTGAGTTTAGGACATTGAAGGAAGGTATTCATGCTTGTCCTGACTACCCTTGTGTGTTGATTGATAGGCTATTGAGCACTCAAAATTTTCAAGGATTACTCGGAGGATATATACGTGAAGATGACCGAGGTTGGGAGGTGAAAGGCTATTCTTCCCCTTCACGTGATGTATTTGGAGCTTGAAATAGTTAGATTGGGTGATGGAAGCACCTTGGAGGAAGCGTTAGGGAATGTGAAAGGTATTATGGATGCAAGGTTGATAGGAATAGTGAAGGGGGTGGTAAAGTCTTTCGGCTAGTTAGGGAATTGGCTAGGATTGACTCATTTCCTTTTATAGAAGATATGGAGGGTTCCAAGACTGACCAATGTGAAACTCTTATCAAGTATAGTAAGGTTAGTGGTGAGTTGTGGTAGGACATTGTGGCGGAGAATTATGCTGGTTGTGTGATTGTATTGGGTGTGAAGTGGTTTGCCTAGTAGTTGGCTAGTCCTAAGGAAGGTTAGTTGCATTTAGTGTATCAATTTTCTATGTATTTTTTATGAAATCATAACTATTTTGAAGACCATAATGTTGTGTTCCATTGTTTGACGAGGGATTGTATGTTCTATAGGTAGAGAAGGCTTATCCATGAAGGTCTTTATCTACTGTGTTTTTGCAAGATGTGAATTTAGCTGCAGGTTTCCTTAAAAGGTTAGGGATAGAGGTGGATATGATTGGTTGGGATATGGAAGTGTGTGTCCAGATGGTGACTTAGCTAAAGCAGATACTATATCGGACCTGGGGCGAGTCTACGAACATCTTAAGTGCTTGGGGGTTTTGTCTGAGATTAAAGGATGGTTAAGGGGCTAGGGGGCCGTGTTATGGTCCTTCTCCTAAGGTTTATTGATTGTGATTTAGTGTGGAAGGAGCAGTTGGATCAAAACTTTACATTGTTAGATGAGTACGACAGACATCTATTCGATCAAATTTTGTAGATCCGAAGGCTGAAGAAGGAGTTGGTAGGGATAATTTATGAGAGGGAGAGTGGCATAGGTATTTATTGGGGGAAATTTCTAGAGAATGTGTGGATGTGAATTATTATATCAAGACAAACTGAAAAATGGAACGTTTGCGTCAGAGGAACTATAAATTAGAGGATGAATATTGCCAGCTGATGGCGGGGATTCGAGATTTAAGAGTTTGATATTACAAAGAATGTTATTTTTCTTCTTGATTCTAGAAAAGTGTGAGGGTCTGAAGGGTAGGGTGGAATGTGAGGAATTGCAATGCTTTCAAGCTAAGGAAAGTTAGAACCGGCAGAACCATTTGTGCGGAAGTTGCTGAGGCATCACGTACTAATGTTAATGCTGGGGAGGAGGATTGGGAAGTTTGTGTTCATTGCTTGGAGCAACAGGTGGAAGGCTTAAAGAAATATCTGGAGGCTTATGCATACTTTGTCTTAATGAGTATGTAGCTAGGTTGATTGGACTGCGGGCCAATTATCGACCTCAAGTCCTATTACATAGAATATATGTGGCGTATGGAGGCTACTGGTACCACCCAAAATGAGGTGTATTCACACATGCGATAAAGTTAAGAGGAAATTATCGAAAAAGAAGTAGGACAAGTGAAGGTTATGAACTTTATGTCATTGGGGTTCCTAGCTAGTACCTATGTGGCCAAAAGTGTTTTGTCAGGCACAAATTTTATTCTTAACCAAGGTTTTTGTAACAAATCCTTAAGGGGAAATGTGTGATTGTTTATTAATTGTGACATGTGTGATTGATTTTTCAAAAGTATGCAAAGCTGCAGTATTCTCTCCATCTCAATTAATGGGTTGGTGTATTCCATGCTTAGTGAATCCATGGTGATTTGTCCACTTGTGTCGCATCCAACGAGGAAATGAAGGGGAAAGGTGTATTTTAATTGTGACGTAATAGGTTATTACGAGGTGGTGACTGCATGGGTTTTATGGGCTTAGTCTGAACTGGCAAGGTAGTTGAGGGGTATGTGTGCTATATGGGCAAATCTTTTCATATTATCTAGACTGTTAAATGTGTTTCATTTTCCAAGGCTAAGTGAGTGCCCTAGTGGTTATTGGGAAGTTTAACGTTACGACACTCTGGATATTCTCTTAATATCATTTATCTATTTTATGCGTGTATCCTACCTTTATAAAGGCATCGCTATTGGGGAATATCCCCAGTTGTAGTTTGTTTGTGATTAAACTGTACTCAGGTTCTACCGTGGTTGCTTTAGTGGTTGTGTGTTGTGAGATGTGTGTTTCACGTTGCCATTGAATATTTTGTGAATGTATGTGAGTTGTAAACTTCCTATAGGGAAGATAGTGTGGGATGCTGAGGGTGGTTGTATTATGTGCATAAGGCCTTACCAGTTTGGTGGTAATCTATCTTGCCTAGATTGGTTGATGAAGTTATCTATATTTTCGGTGACACAGGCTTGGGTTACATTTATTGTGAAATTTTCTATGAGAGTGTATGCGAACTGTAAGTGTATTGCTTAACAAGTTGTTTAACAATTTTGTTGTGGATTATCTGTTGCTTTTTGATGTCTTATGTCCTATTTTTCTATGATTGACAATTAGGATCAATGAACGTAGGGTGGAAGATGATGATGGATTTCCATCTCATCCAAGCACCATTTGCGAGGGACGAGAGAAAATTGCACGAGGGGAGACCTATGCTCGCTATCGCTTGGCTCTAAGGGTTATAGGTTGCGTAGTTGACGTACTCGTATGATTGGAATGGTTTAAGAATTTGTTCAACTGTGCACAGACGGAATAAACAACTAGCCTATGGCCTAACCCCTTGCTTAGAGCTGTATAAAGGGGCTCTAGAGACATCGCATCGCCTCATCGCTATTGTAAGCAGATTGGCTCACAACCTAGGACCTAGTTATCTATCTTATTTATGTAGTAGGTTTACTATTTAAAATGATGTAATATTCCTTGATGTAATCTGATAGATTAAGACGGTTGTTCTATTGTTGTTATCTATTGTTTTTATGTATGTCCTGGGTCTTCCGAGCCCAAGACTAATTGAAACTTTATTGGCTCCTTTGAGCCAAACTTTGTTTTAATTTTTGTTTTCGTACTTTGCTTGGTACTTGTCGTACTGTTATTTCTCTATGATAGGCTTAATGTCCATGACTACTTTGTTTCCGTAGCTACGTCCTTGAAATGTAAGATGGGGGGAGTAGTGAACATATTACCACTTATTTATCAATGCTATCACATGCATAGAGTTTAATGTGTTGTGGCGTACCTTGCTAGTGGAAGGTGTATTGGGGTAGTGTGTTTATTCATACATGGTCGATACCTTTCGATTTTGCAAATATCCTTCCTGTCACGGTGCTAGTTCATACTGGATCGTTAATGGCCGTGATGGTCTTTCCAGGTTGCGCCAAGTGATGCATCTTGATTGGGGAACCCATCATTTTCCAAATATTATGAAAGCCTAGAGAGAATAATTCGATCCCATAGAAAGAACCACTGATACCGGGGATTCCTTCCGTGCCTCTATAATCTCCTGAATCAGCATGAGTTGGCTCGATCATCCGGCATTCTTGCAAACAAGGTACTGGGTGGTTCCCATTCATAGTTCTCATTTTCCATTTTATATTCTATGGGTTGCACCATCATGGTCCATATTTTTCATATTATCAATGTGGTCTTGTTAAGATGATCATAGGCGGTGGTCATCTTTCCTCTCGAGGTCAGGTGCTCGTTGCGTTATGGGAGATGCTCTTTTGTGTTCGCTGTCTTGGTTTGCTTGTGCGAGGTGTTACATTTAGGCTAGACTTAGATTGGTTTGGGGGAGATGTATACCACTTATGCTTTTATTATGTAGGATTGAGATTAGAATGTACAACTAATTAAGGTTATTTCATAATTTAGTGCTATGCTCAGGAATGAACTTGGGAGTATTTTATCTTTATGTCGGTTTGGTCAAGGGTAAAATGCTAAGGTCATTGATAGGCATCAAATGCATGTATTTTTTTGAATCATTTAACATCTCTTTTATTGTGTATTGCTTGGTAGACTACTAGATTTAGGTAGGTTTACATCATATGGGGTTTAGATAACCATTTTTGGTTTTCATATCTAAATTCCTCATTTTGTAGCCTATTTTAGGTCTGATGGATTTTTGGTCCTTACGAGCATCTAGATACTTTTTGTGAGTTTCATTTGTAGATTTCTTGTAAGCACTTTAGAGTAGCTTAGTGTGGGCCAATTGAAATATTGGTAAAAAATTAAATGACATGAGTCAAAACATGGTAGAAGATAGAAGGGCCGAAGAAGGTAGATGAAAAAGTGGATGAATTGTGATCCAGGATTTAAATCTTATTCTAGGAATGATTCAAGAAGAATCAGCTTTCGAGGGTGGCACTGTTGAATTCTTCTTCTTGAATGCTATAGAATTGACTACAAGAACTCCCAAATTGAATAAGCGGTTCACCTGTAGCCGAGCATACAAGTTGAAGAAAAAAGCCAAGTGTCGAAGAAGTGACACATGCTGTGTAAATTGGAACGACCCATGCCAAAGCCCCTTGCCAATGCCTGGTGTCAGCCAAGTTGGGGCCTGAGACGGGTCATGCAAGCTTGCACGATCCGTGTACGAAGAACAAATGAAGACTCAAGCCCTAGTGACGGGACATGCATTTTGGCATCCCCGTGTGCCTAGAAAGAATTAACAAGGACCCAGACAGTGGACCGTACAACTTGGCTTGGCTCATACACTCAGTTCGTGCTTTACAACATGCCTATAAGATGCCCTATGCTGGCTGACACATGCATTATGTCATGGGTTGTGCCAGCATTGCACCAGAGGTGTCACTAGGGTTTCCAAACTAGAGCTTTAGAGGCCCATTTATATTCTCCTATAAACGGAGCCTTTAGTCTCCTAGAGTTTAGTAAATAGCCACACTGTAGACTCTTAGAGTGTGGTAGGTAGGAAGGAAGAGAAGAACTTTTCTCTCTAGAGATCTTCTTCAATTTTCTTCACTTAGTTCCTAGATCCATGGTATTTAATTCAATGGATGCCATAAATTTAGTTTTTTTGAAATCGCCATAGATTTAGTAGTATCAGAGTAGTTATTATCTTTGGGTGGTATTTGTATTTATGGCATGATTATGATTTGTTTTGAGATTTTAGACTACCATATTTTAATATCCAATGTGAATCATTTGCAATGCCGAAAGTTGATCCCTGTCACCACCTTTGTATCCATATCCGTCGGATTCTCGTCAGTGTGCACTTTCTCAACAACAACGGACCCCTCGGTGATGACATATCATACATACACTTTATGATAATCAAAGTGTAGATTTAGATGTGCTTCACCTTCTTAAGATACATTTGGTTCTTGGTTAAGTGTATCGCACTTTGATTATCACAAAATACCTTCACCTCATTTTGCGCAATCCCGAGCTCACCAATCAACCTCTTTAACCAAAGATATTTAATCACATCTTCTGTGAGGGCGATGTACTAGGCCTCCATAGTAGAAAGTACAACCATTGGTTGTAATTGTGCCTTCCAACTCACCGTACAACCAAATAAGGTGAATGCATACCTGGTCAACGACCACCTCTTCTTGTCCAAGTCACCAAAAAAGTCCGCATCAATATCCTCTCAACTTAACCTCACCTTCATTCAATCATTTGTAGTGTAAGCCAAAATTTGAAGTTCCCTTCACAAACCAAAGGACCCACATCGTTGCCTCCCAATATTATCTTCCCGGGTTGGACATAAACCGGATCACAAGGTTAGTTGCATATGCTAAATCCAGTATTGTGCACATCATGGCAAACATGAGACTTCCAAAAGCACTTACAAAAAAAGTCAGTTCCATGCTTTCTTGACCCTCCTTTGTCTTTGGAAATATCTTTGTGGAGAGTTTGAAATGAGCCGTCAAAGGTGTTTGAACTGCCTTTGCCTCCGACACCTCGAACTGAGCCACCACCTTCCGAAGGTAATCACATCGAAACATAAATAATTCACCACGTCTCCTATCTCATGTTATTTCCATCCCCAAAATCTTCTTACCCAATCCCATGTCTTTCATTTCGAACTCACCACTTAATAGCCTTTTCAAGTCATGAATCGCACTCTCGTCTTTTGACACTATCAACATGTCATCCACATTAAACAACAAGAATACTCCACAATCATTCACCCACTTGATATAAACACAACTATCATAATGGCTCCATAAAAAACTATTTCGAACTATGAACTCATCAAACCGAAGATACCATTGTCTCGTGGATTGTTTCAAGAAATAAAGAGTTTTTTTAAGGAGACATATCTTTTCCTCATCTCCAACCTTGATGAACCCTTCTGATTGAGCCATGTAGATCCTCTCCTCAAGATTATGGCAGGTCATCACCGTACCTCTCAAAAATACAATTTATAAGCCCTAATTTCTTCCTAACTACAACTAAGTAGATAATGGTAAGTCAGGGTCGTCCGCGAAGAAGAGGGATTTTCCTAAGGGTTTTCACATATAAAGGTGAATACTACACTAGATATAGAGATTTACATAT
>JAULKK010085541.1:0-17933 GCA_032355705.1 Rubia peregrina
CCCTTTATATGCGTCGAGAAAACATTTGATTCGGTAGTTGGTAAGAGAGTCTACTTTCTGGTCAATGACTGGAAATGGGTAACAATCCTTGGGGCAGGCTTTATTCAGGTCTGTATAGTCGACACACAGCCTCCAGCTGCAATCTATCTTCTTAACCAATACTGGGTTATCTAGCCATGTTGGATAAGGGATTTATTCCAGAATCCCTGCTGCAACTAGCTGGCCCATCACTCTGTTGACTGCTTCATTTCTTTCCATGCATAACATCATCCGCTTTTGCTTGATTGTCCTGTAAGAGGGATCCACCTTCAGCTTGATAGCCTACATCCTTTGACACCCCCGTCATGTCTTTCGGCTTCCAGGAAAAGGTTCACCCATTCTCCTCCAGGACCTTTATCACTTTGCTTTTCACCAGAGCTGGGAGATTAGTTCCTACCTGCACCGACCAGCTTTCATTCCGCCTCACCGTTTCCACCTGTACACCCAGCTTTGATGGCTCATTTCCATCCATGATTAACTTGACAAGCCTTACTTTGTTGACATGTGCCTCACGGCTCCCTCCTTTATCTTCTTGCTTCCTCTTGCTGAGTGAGATCCTGTGGCACTCTCTAGCTCTCTGCTAGTCTCCTTTTATTGTGGCTATCCACCCCTCCGGTGGGGAACTTCAACAATAGGTGCAGAGTAAACACTATGCCATTTAGCAATGTCAGCATCGGCTTGCCCAGTATCAGGTTGTAGGGGTTGTTTGCCTTCACAACTATAAATTTCATCTCCACTGTTTTACTTCGGTCACCCCTCCCACCATCACTGGGAGAAGTATGGTGGCCATACCATCCTGTCTGCGAAGTTTACCAGTAGGGTGCTTGTATGTTTCAACTTTCTCCTGGTATTCTAATCTAGCTTCTCAAAATAATGCCAGTACATAACTTTCGCAGAGCTTCCTCCATCGACAAATTCCTGATGGATCCTTTTATCCATCACTTCAAATGTTATCACCGCCGTATCTGCGCCTGCTAGCCTGTCTGGTATCCAGTCGTTGTCATCAAAATTTTATGCTTTGTTTGCTCCCAACTTCTTTTCCTCCGGCTGCAGAGTCTGCCTGCGGCACGTCTTTTGCTGAGACTCGGTCCTTCCCTCTGCACTTCCACCTATAGTGGCGTATATATCTGTCACCGTAGCTGCTCTGTTTCCTTCACCGGGGGTATTCTCTCTCTGTCTGTTGTGGTTTTCATCAACTTTCTCGGCTCTAGCCACCACTTTTCCCTTATCTCACATTCGCTCTCTGTCAGGGCTCCTTACCTTACCCCAATTATCCCGCTATCTGGAAAATCCTCCATACTTGGTTTTGCCCTGGTAAGTGGCCCTATAAAAACAAGTCCAATTACAGCAACCTTAGAGTCCCTCTAAAGCCCAACCACCATACATATTGATTCTAACCAAATACAAGAACATTTGTATGCTAATCATATATATTTAACTGACTTGCTTTGTAGCTACCTCAACTTTGTTGCACATTGCTGCCCATGGCACTCGGATCAGCAGTAGCTATTCCTATTCCCCTACCACGACATCCTCTCCCACGGGGGACACCTGCTGTCCGATCTAAATACAAAATTTTCCTTTTCAATTTCCCTCGTCCATATCCCCTTCTGTCCATTGGATCCTTCACCAAATCAGGATCTTCCTCGTCCCAAATCTTTCTTCCACCTTCATCATTTTCAAGAACTAAGGGGGTTATCCTTGAATAGACTCTTCCAATACTGGCCAAGAAGTCCTTCCTTAACCCATCAGGCGTCTTTATCTGTGCCTCGAGATCAGACTTCAATTTATGGAGCTTCTTCATTCATTGGTGGTACAACACTTTATTGTTCATCAACGTTACACAAATAAGGTCACAAATATTGTACATTGCCTTGTACCGCTGGAATCCTATTGGAATTTTACCATATAGAGTAAAAAATGGGTGTTTCTTTATCAAATACTCCCAGGGGATATCTTTTCGCCACCTCCGAAACATATAATTTTTTGGGACATCCTCCACCCAAATACACGAAGATCATGTGCATATATACCTCGGATGAAGAAGTTTCTGCATTCACATCTTATTCCCCATGGAATTCCTATCAAGCGTCACCTGAAGTTTTTCTTGCGTGTTCATCCTGGTCGGAATTCCTTAACTAAAATATCGTACAACACCAAACCACCCGCCTCTGAGAGTTTTGTTGCAGAGTAGTGACTCATCTCCCTTAATTCTTCCTGGAACTCCATGAATTTTTCCCTAGTAAACACTTTCTCAAAAACATGCTCAATAGGGTAGGTGTTTGTCTCTCGAGAGCGAAGGTTCATGCTACTAAATGCCGCATCATCCTCCTCAACAATTCTTTTGCACACTACTTGACCATACCTCTCTACAAACTTGGTTAGGTTGGTGTTCATATTCACAAACCCTTTGAAAGAATTATTCATTCCCTCGCTCCGCTGGGTCGAGGATATCCCATACCAGAAATTAGACCATTAATTCATGGGAATCCATTTCTCTCTCCGGGGAAACATTTCCAACATCCACGAGTTTGCCTAATTCACCATGATTTCCTTCCACTCGTCTTCATACTCTTTGATGGTTAATGAGTCATGCAACGATGCTAAAATCTCTTTGTATATTTTATTCCAATCACTCAAACATCTCAAATTCCTACTGGCATCGCACATTATGTGTCATAAGCACCACATGTGCTTTGAGGCCGGAAATACAATTTCAACGACCTTACCTGACAACAAAAATAAATACAAGTTATATTTGTCTTCATTCAATTACACATCATACTAACACTGTAATTTTTTTTATAAACATACCAAACAATAAGGGATACTAATGGCTCTTTCATGGTTGGCCAATATGCATTTTGGATCCTTCTTCTTGCACTTTTTCCATGTGTTAAATACCCAAATGAAGCTCTCAGTATCCTCACAACCAATATGTCGCAACCAAACAAAAGGCTCCTCACATGATGATTAACACCAATAAATGGTACAAATGGCATCTGGTATCTATTAGACACAAAGGTGATATCGAAGGACACAATATCACCAAACTCTTTGAAAGCTGCCTACACCGAGAATCTGCCCAAAACACGTTCTTCAGCTTTTGATCGGCATCAACGTTGTACTCATAGAAGAAACCTAGACTCTCTTCCCTCATTCTCTTGAAGTGTATTTCCATTGTAGCAAAATCACCTTCCCTCATCAATTCCTTTGACTGGAAGTAAAGGAAGTTACACATATCCAACTCTTTGAATAGAACTGAATGATACCCGTTGTTTTCATTAACAAATATGTTAAATATGTGTGTTATGAAGAAACCCATACTCTTGAGCTCAATAAAGTGCATCTGGTTAGACACACTAATTACGTGGTATCTCGATAAATGCTTGGAACTGTCTACTTCAACTGTATGGTTGTGGCGATCATCAACGGCCGAAATCCTCCGAGCCCGGTCTGTATTACGACTAGCGTTCACTTTAAATGGGTAACGCATCTTACATGTTTGTGGGGAATGGCTGGGAGTTTTTTATCGAGAGACAAAGGTTCCTAACTTTTGACACCACATGCAGATTCGAGTGTGGTGATCATAAGCCGAATCCATGAATCGCCCACCCCTACCCCTACATGGATGATCTCTCACCTTAGCCTCCTCAAACCTGTCAGAGCTTCTTATGCTAGCTTGAAATCCCTTTGAATGGGCCTATTGGTGGATATGAACTACGAATTCTTCTCCAGTGTGAAACTCCATTCGCAGTATCAGTTTGGGGACACAAACATCACCACCATTATCTTCAGGATTACCTCCACCAGCTGAAGTCGTCTCATGATTTCCCAGTTCCATGACCCTAAACACGAGATCACCAACATTTCCTTCATCCAATCGATCTTGCATAAGTACTTCGTCCTCACTGAACACAAGTTCAACTTCCACATCATCCTAGTTATTACGCACATTGTCCACATCACCTGCTTGTAAATCAACAAGACGACCAAGCTCACTTCCTCCGAGAACGTCTGGTTCACTAACTACTCATACTGAGTGTTCAACAAACACTTTCTCCCTTTTTTCTGCAATTTTATCAGTTATGTCATTTAAGTCAAAAGCAACAAACACCCCAGTATTTCGAGGAACAGAATCAACACCCCCACTTTGCATGATTTCCACATTTAGGTCGAAAGGCAATTCAATAGACGTCTGCAACAACACATTTCATGCCTATCTTCAACTTCAACATATTGAAATACCCCTAAAAATATTTTAAAAAATCCCCTAGACCATTAGTTGTATTCCGTTCAATATTACAAAAGGCCTATGATACACAATGACTGTAAACTATTAAGGATGACAGTAATAACTCATCTAAAATGAGAGCATGCATGCCAATAACTCAGCTCAAACAAAATACGGATGAATTGTTACCATTCGTAACTTTACACATATGAGCACACACCACTACAGGAAGGCGATCAAATCTCCTAGTGGGTCATTTACTTGTAGAAACATATGACAATGTAGCAGGGAGCCGCGAACAATGAACAGGAGTAGGCGGATAATCAGAGGACTAGGAGATGAATTTAAAAATGCATAAGAGATTGGTGAAAGAGGTGGGCTCTCGAAGTGCGGGAAAAGCTTCCTCAAGAAGCTTTGGAAGTTTCAGAATTCACTTCCCTATTTCTATGTGTGAACTCACGCAAAAGGGAGTGCTTCAGGACCGTGTGTGTGAGCGACAAATAAGGGCATGACACATAGGGGGTGGACGATGCTAGGTCTTTTTTATAAGTCTCTAATACAATGACTTGTTTCTCTGGAGCACCGATGTAAGAATTTGTCACGTTAGAAAAAATCAATATAACTTGGCTACCATCTAGTTCCCCATTGACTTCTTTAATGGTATAAAACCCTTCCTTCTGGTCAGAGTGGTTTCTCTCTATTTTCCTCGAGTTGTGTGATTTTGTTACCTGTCTTTGCAGTTTCCTTGTAATTTTAATGGGTGCTACTGCCACTTTAATTGTCCAACTTCATGTTGCTTTGATCTCAAAAAAGTACTTTAGTGATATTTGTCACTTCACCATGCATAGTTTTGAGTTTCCTCCATCAATATTTTTATGATGGTCAAATCTAATAAGCCCAAATAAGTTATTGGGCCCGTATTATCCTAATAAGATCAAGAGAAATGGTTTGTAATGTGGCCGCATTTATTGGCATTTACTGTGTCATGCAAAATTTAAGTCGTACACAATACTATTATGTAACTCAGGTATAAATACAAGGTAAGTCTACGTTTTAAGATTTATTCTTTTTATACAATATTCATACGGTTGGCTGACTTAAGCAACATAGATTTTTCCCTTGGAACGCTTCTGGGCTTGTTTCTTTGTAGATCGTGATTAAGGAACTTGCGGTGCAACTTCGTCGGTTTTGAGATGCATCAATTGGCACGCATGATGGAACCAATTTAGTCATATTTAAGTCTCTTGGTTTATGTCTTTTTTTATGACCACTCGAAGGAGTGAGAGGTTGAGGCTCAAGGGAACAGGTGCAGGTGTAGGTGCAGGTACAATCCCCGTACAGGAGAAAAAATAAGATGGTTAACCCCCAAAATTTGAAAAATATTGAACATAAAATAGTGCAAGTCTCGATTGGAACTACGTCAGTACTTGTCGAGGGGTCTCAAGTCGATGTGGCATGATCCTTGTGGAAATCGAAGATTAGTTTGAAGCCCGATGTAAGAATTGGGAACATAGGACCTTTACGGAACCCGTCAATTATTGATGAGAGGGATGGACGTTCTACAGAAGTTTCAGGCGATTGTTACATCAAAGCTTATAAAAGGTCTCTTAGGGCGAATCGAGATATATGAGTAGTTGGTTCGCAACCAGATTTGATGCAAGTGGCGCAAATGCTAATAGCAATAGGGTCAAATTACTCATCTTTCAATGCCAATGGGGTTATCGAGGAATGTGGTACCCTCGACAATTATGAAAGTACAATTGAAGTTTATGTCTCAACCCATGATGACATTCCCGTATCCTAGATATGCTGGCGAGTTGGTTCAACCATGACCCCAACCCTCATTTCCAGATTATAACCAATGGATGATGTATTAGATACCCTCGTTGATGCTAATAATCTCAATGGTTGCTTTCCCTGGATTCGAAGCTATATATGGAACGGTGTCCTCCATGGGGATCCAAGGATATACTAGCATAGGTTTGTAGAATCTCACATCTGGACAAGGACCTTATAACTTTTTTAGGCAACCTCCAATATATTCGTGGGCTCTGGATACATCCTGGTCACATGGGTCTCCAGTCCATGTTTCAGACCCTGCATAAAGAGGCCTCCCGAGGTTTGCATCTGCTTATAGATCCACCATTAGCAAGACCATGAGGAGAAACTGGAGATTCACGGAGGAGAGAATTAAACATGCTAACTGGGCCAATGAGGCTAGCAGCAGGTTCTACTTTTAGTTCGTTAATAACTTCAGTTCGATAGCTGGTAGACACGAAGCCACCATAAGGACTTCCTATATATAGTGGAGATTCGGATCATCGAGAGTTCATTCAGACATTTCTAAGTCTTATAAATTACAGGAACTCGATGAGAGATTGACATGCAAACTTGTTGGGAGTTACCTTCGAGGAAAGGCTCAAGAATGATTCATCAAGTTACCAAGGGGTTCTTTGCACTCGTAACGAGAATTTAGTGGGGTTCTCCTAAGTCAGTATGCTCTGAAGAATAAGTTCACTAAGACTTTGCCCAAATTGTACCAAACCAAGCAGAAACCAGGGGACACTACTGAGGCTTTTGATCACAGATATGTGGATGAAGTGTTGGGAGTAGTGGATAGTACGTAGAACGAAGTGATCTAAGGGTATTTGATAGGTATACACAATGTAGAGATAGTTTCAGGGGGTTGTTGAGTAGTACTCGACACGTAGAGGAAGTTGGCAAAAGAAATAAACAAGGCTTGATTAACAAATAGGGGAAGAGTAACACCTTTGGGGGAAGAAACTAGTGGAAGTAGCCAGGTCTAGCTTCGAGAGGTATACACCTATGAATAGATCTCAGACACAATATCTAAGTATACATCGAGGCATGTTTCGACCACCCCTGCCTATGAGAGATATAGCAAATGCAATGGCAGTGAGAAGAGATACTAACATGTATTGTGATAACCACAAAGATTATGGTCACGATACAAAAAATGGTAGCCATCTTAGAATGAAGAATGAGATATGTGCAAGGGAAAGACAACTTCAAGGCTTGGGACCTCGATGTGAAGATCGTTGGAAATCCCTGAAACAAAATAATGATCGTCGAGCTTAGTAGCTGTATATAAGGAATTATCATAATAATGGAGAAAGAGCTGGCCGGAGAGTTGATGGAGAACCTTGAGATCAAGGCCAAGAAAGATGAGAGTAGTGACCTCATGATCAACCGGTTGAAAATCAGAAGAATAGAAATGGGGATTACCTGATAATTCATAGGGTGATTACTGTGATTAATAGGATTGTGAGGGAGAGTTTTTTTAATATGGTTATGAAGGCTCATTCTCGCCATATTCCTGCTAGGGATTCGCAACATAAGAGATTTCGAATGGACAAGACAGTAATGTTTTCATAGGTAGATGCAGTTTTGAATCAAACTCCCCATGCTGATACCATAGTTATCTCAGCCGTCATTGGAAACTCGTTGGGGAAAAGAGTGTTCATTAATGATGGGAGCGGTGTCAAGGAAATGTTCGCAATCTACTTTGATCAGCTGGATATAGGGGTAAAACTACAGTCTCACCATTGTCTTCTTTTACAGGTAAAACTATGTTTCCTTTATGAGAAATCACTGTGTCGACGTGGATAGCTGATAGATATAATGAGATGATGATATACTGTAATTTTGCAGTCATTGATGCATACGCCCCTTACAATGTGATCCTTGGAAGACCATGGATGTGTAGCTCGAGCTGTATGGTCTTCCTATCATCTGATGATGAAGTTCCCACGGATAAAGAGATAGTTGCCATTCGAGGAGATCAAGTGGTAGCTAAAAATTGTAATTTGACAGCAATGAGGGGGGCAAGGAAGGTGAGAAATGTGGCCTTGGTACATGGAGAGATTGGTTTGGCTGATACGGAACAGCCCATTCAAAATTTGGGCACAGTGAGCGTATGCAAGTTAATGCCCGGAGATTTTAAGGAAAAATTGGGAATTATACTTGATGAGTGTGGTGATGTATTTTCTTGGAGCACTTCTGACCTTATCGGAGTGCCTTTGAGACTAGCAGTCCATAAGTTGAATATCGATCCCTCGAGAAAGCCTGTTAAACAAAATATATAGGTATTCATCCTAGAGAGGGCAGAGGCTATTAAAGTGGAGGTTGAGAAGTTGCTTGAAGTGAAGGTTATTGAGAAGGTTCTTTATCCGGAATGGTTGGCTAACCCGGTAATGGTCTCAAAGTAACATAGTGCATGGTGAATGTGCATTGATTTTACCAATCTGAATAAATGTTGCCCTAAAGATAGTTATCCTTTGCTGCCAATTGATAAGTTGGTGGAAGCCATAGCAATATATTAGGTCTTGGATTTCTTTTATGCTCACAAAGGATATCACCTAATACTGATGGCAGAAGAGGATAAGAAGAATGCCTCGTTCATCATAGACATGAGTACGTTTTGCTACAAGAAGATGTCGTTTGGGCTTAATAGTGTAAGAACGACTTACAAGCGGTTAGTAGATAATTTTTATAAAAAAACAGATAGGCATAAATATAGAGATATATGTGGATGACATGCTTGTTAAAAACATGAGTCATGAGAATTTTCTAGTAGATTGAAAATAAACATTCAAGGAGCTTTTAGGGGCAAATTTAAAGCTAAATCCAGGCACATGTGTGATTGGAGTTAAGGCTAGAAAATTCTCAGGATTTATGGTATCTGAAAAGGGTATCAATGTCAATACTGAGAAGGTTGAGGCATTGATTAAAATGAAGAGTTTGCGGACGTTGAAAGATGTTTAAAAATGTCTTGGGTCTCTAGCAGCTTTAAGTCAGTTCATTTCGAAGGGGGTAGAAAATCCCTTACCCTTATTTAATGTGCTCAGGAGAGCAAAGAAATTCGAGCTGGCTGAGAAATTTGAGGAGGCATTTAAGTAGCTAAAGGAACATCTTCGAGTTTCACCAACACTCGTGAAGCAGGAGAGAGAGGCGAGGTGTTGTTTCTGTATATTTTGCTTCACCCTTGGCTATCAGCCTGGTGCTAGTAAAGAAGAAATAAATATACCAGCATCAGATATATTTCGTGAGTTGAGCTCTGCAAGGACTCTAAGACAAGGTATACAGCTCTTTAAAGGTTTATCTTGGCATTGGTTCATGCGGCTCGAAGGTTGCATCCCTACTTCCAGGGGAACACCATATTGTTGCTTACAAATCACTCTATTAGGAATATCCTTTTAAAACAAGAGGCTTCAAGGAGGATGATGAAATGAGTTGTTGAACTATGAGAGCAGGATATTAATTTTCAGTCAAGAACACCGATCACAGAGCCTATCGAATTGCAGATTTTATCGAATTGCAATTGTAAGAGGAATTTTAGAATAAGGAGGTTTGAATGTTATATGTGGACGATTCTTTGCATTCAAGTGGGAGTGGAGCAGGAGTGTTGCTCTTTAACCCCGAGGGCAAAGACTATCCTTACGCTCTGCATTTCACATTTAAAGCCACCAATAATGAAGCTGAATACTAGACCTATTTTACAGGACTTCGTTTGGCTAAGAAGCTTTAAAATGAGAGCTTACAAACTTTCAATGATTCGCAAATTGTGGTTTACCAAGTCAAGGGGGAGTATGAGGCTCAAGAATGCAGTCTGCAGCGGTATTTGGAGGTGGTGAAACCTTTGTTAAATGGATTTCGAACTTATACTTTGACACAGGTGCCGCGAGAGGAGAACCATAAAGTGGATGCCTTGATTAAATAAGATCTCGGTACTCAATCCCAAAAGTAGTTTCTAATGAAGACATTGAATAAATGCAGTTTCGAGGATCAGGAGGTTATAGTCATGTAGGAAGGAGAGTCTTGGATGACACTTATTGTTAGGTACCTTTGAGATGGAATTCTACTAGAAGGGGCAGTAGAAGCAAGAAAAATAAGGCTGAAAGCTCCAAGATATGTGATACAAGATGGAGTTTTATTCCGACGGGGCCAACTTTAGCAACTTCTTTGTTGTGTCACTTCTTACGAGGTTGATTACCTAATTAGAAAGGTTTGCAAAGGAATATGTGGAAGCCATCATGGGGATCTATCAGTGGCTAGAAGGCTCATTCGAGCAGAGTATTATTGGTCTATGATGTTCGATGATGGCAACAAGTACATCCAAGCCTGTCATCAATGTCATAAACATGCGCCAATCACCCGTATCCCTAAAAATGAAATTATGAATATTCATAATTTTTGGCCATTTGATAAGTGGGGAATTGATCTCGTGAGGCCATTTCTGTAAGCTTTATGGCAGTTCAGATATCTTATTGTTGCTACTGACTACTTTACAAAGTAGGTTGAAGCAGAGCCATAAACAAACATGAAGGGGAAGTCAGTGATTTCATTCTGTTGGAAGAACATAATCTATTATTTCGGTATTCCTAGAACTTTTTTAACTGACAGTGGGAAGCAGTTTGCCCACGATCCTTTTAAATGATGGTGCAATAGTACAAGATTCAGCAGAAGGTGCAGTTTACCATCCCCAAGAAAATGTCTAGGTCGAGGTTACTAATCAAACTATTGTTAATAGGATATGAGCTAGAATCGAAAGGGCTGAAAGAAATTGGATACTCGAGCTACCTAGTGTTTTAAGGGCATATTGGATGGATGAATCTTTTGCTCCTGGAGAAACACCATATGGGTTTGTACATAGCTCTGAGGCCATAATCTCGCCAAATATTGGGGTACCAAACCCTAGGGTGATGGTAGTCCTAAGAGGGCAAGTCAATGAGGAAAATCATCGCATGAACCTCGACCCGGTGGAGGATAAGTGGGAACTAGAATCCCTACATGAGGCAAAGGTAAAAGAGAAGGTTAAGAGGTATTATAACCAGAGAGTTCGAAGGGTCCAGTTTGCTACTGAGGATCTAGTCATAAGAAAAAGAAGGAAAAAAAGCAGGCGGGATCCTGAGGGAAAATTAGCTGTGAATTAGGAAGGACCTTATAAAGTTGTGGAAGCATACCCAGGGGGGAGTTATACTCTCCAAGCTATGGATGGTGGTTAGTTTCTGAAGCGATGGAATATTGTCAACCTTCAAAGATATCATTGGGTCTTGGCAAATGAGCCATAGGCTCGAGGGTTTAGAAATAGCTTCCCAAAGAATAGTTTTTATTTTGATTATTCGAGTCTTGTACACCCTACACTGCATTTCTTGCAACTATTATCTTAGTTTTATATGTCATGTGCTGCGACTGATGGAATGTAAGTGGTACATCTTGCGCTGCACTTGTTGTAATTGTTATCTCTATTCCGTACACCGTGCACTGCGACTGAAGGAATGTAAATCATACACCTTGCACTACACTTCTTGTAATAGACAACTCCGTTTTGTATGCCATGCGTTACGACTGAATGAATGAGATTTGTATGCCATTCGCTACGACTGATTGAATGAAGTTCATATGCCAAGCACTGAAATTAATTGAATGAAGTTTGTATGTTGTGCACTGCGTTCGAGCTTTTATTTCTCTTATATGATGCAGGAGATGCTACCAGTTATTTTTATATAACAAACAAGATATTACTAAAACTTTCACATAGTGGAAGATATTCTGATACCTCGATGGTTAAACTTTTTATGTCTTAAACAATTAAGTTGAAGTAAGGCATTTTTATACTCTTTATGACTTGAGGAGGGAAAAGAATAATAATAAAGATAATTATATTACAAATATCATACATTTCAGTTTCCTCAATGTCTAGAAGACCAAAGGCTTTAAGGAACTGGATTTCTTAGCTTTTATTCTAATTTCTCAACTTCCTCAATTTCGATGCCTATTTCCAGTTGAAAATCACGATCTTATTCTTCTCCAGGATGCTCGGAGGGATCAAATGTGGTTCGAGTATGGGGACATTTTTTAGTGGGGCCTATTGGATCATCATCCTCCAGGTCACTAAGCTGAGAATCATTGGTCTCATGATAACTTCTTTTACTACCAAAAGTTTCTGTCTTCCCTATTTTTTATTGGATGTATGAGTTCTCGAGGACTTACAAGCATCGGCATTTTTCATGGCCTTTGAAGTACTGGCTGACAAAGTTCTCGACCCCCCATATGCAAGGACGTACCTAAGGAAATTCCTTTAGCCACTATGTTATAGCCTCATACGCTTCTTTTTCACGGGGAGTCCCTTTGATAAATAGTTGGCGATTAATAGCCCAATTATCAGCTGCCTTACCTAGAAAATCGGTAATGTCAGTGATAAGCTTTGGTTGGAGAACACCATGGTACAATCTGTGAGCTCGAAGGCTTTCAGCGTAGACTGAGGGTGGAGTGCAGCTCATTGTTCTCTTCTTTGAGTCCAGAGTTCTCAACAGCTAAGGACTCTACCAGTTCCAATTTTCCATCTACGACTTCATTTGTTTTTTGTTAAGACCTCAGTTAATCTACTGTTCTCATTGAACACTATTTCATGTTGCTGCACAACCTTGTCTACTTGAGTCTTGAACTTGTTGGCTTTGGTTCAGCTGCTATCACGATGAGCAAAGATTATGGGCAGTCTCTTGCATCCGCGAGACACGCATAAAGGGACCCAAAATGACACATTATATAATGAACAGTATCTTGACAAATTTTCTCAGTAGGATCGTAGTTATCAACAACATCGAGGGGAACGACTCCATTATACTTCTTTAACACGAAATCTCTTACAATAACCTATATGGCAGGATGATTGCTACTCTGCCAAGAATTTAGCTCCAACCTTGATTCATAAATATCTTATAAAACTTTATCCATAGAAGAATAGTTGCTATTGTGCCAGGAATCTAACTCTCTATTGCATTTGGCTAAGTCCAACATCATCCTCATCATGTTGCTTCGAGCATTATTCAACTCTATTTCGGTCTTAGAGAGCTCCTGGAAAGCTTTTTGTAGTTCTTTTTTCAATGAATTACACTAACAAGACAAGAAAATAGCAAGAATTACACAAAATATAGTGAGAAAGAGAGATAAAAGTGGTTTTCATAAATAATAAAAGAAAATGAAGGCAAGTTTTAAATTCTACCCTACCTTAGAATCGTTTCCCTCATTATTTTCCTTCTTCACTTCATCCTCAGCCACTCGATGCTAATTAGCTAAGTCTTTTCTTTTGGAGTCGTGGTCTCTCTAGAGAGAGAGAGAGTGTGTGTGTGTGTGTGTGTGAATCTCCTCAGTAGCATAAAACCACTTTAAACACTTCGGGAAGTTGAGAAGAGCAACTTAGATGCCTCCATCCTTGGTAGTTTCATCTCATTTCTTAATTGAGATATCACTTACATCAAGCTTGAGGAAGGATCTTAGATATTCGATCTTCTCAGCTGGAAGAAGATCAGAGAGTGAAGGTAAGAGCTCATTCTCAACCAAGGAATGACATCCAAGGTCATGTGCTGACTAAAGAAGATCAAAGAAGAAATTGTAAAAATTTGGAGTCTTCATCAGTTTATCCTTGTAAGCCTCAAGCAGGGAGGTCTCGGCTTCGAGACCTTGAACCTTCTCGATATTCTCTTGCCGGAGTACAAGTTTTCTTTATATAGCTTCGAGACCCCCAATACTCTTTTTGGCCTCCTTGAGTTCTCTCATTAACTGGATTAGCTCCTCATTTTTTTGGGCCTTTTGGGGATCTTCATGCTATAAAATTCTATTGATATATAAGTAAGGGTATTATCATGTGGTATAGTGTTAGATGTGTCTTAATGTGCACTTTCATAATATTATTTTTTTGATAATTTTTAGTTGTACATAATTAAATATATTAATGGTCGAACATTTTTTGACTCGGATGTAAAAAGTCAAAGTGTGTAGTTTATGGTGGTATAGACGGAGTATTTTAACCTTTAATCTCACCAAGAAATGGTTTCATACAAAACTTTGTCAGTAACATTATACTTCTTTATCTCAGTCAAAGGTTTCTCATTTCCATTTTCGTCTGTCCAAACCAAAGATTCCTATTTTGACCATTTCCTAATTTGAACTCAAAAAAGTGGTTGAAATTTGACAAATTCATTCCAATCTCTCACTTCTTCTGCCACATCAGCATGCACAAATATTCGTGCAAAATAGTATTAAATCATCTCTAAAGGTAAGCTACAATATCTTGTACTTTGTCTTTCCATGTTACTTTTCAAGCGAGTGAGTTGGAAAACTACACACTTATCCAGTGGTTAGCCACATTCTTTAAAGTTGATAGGTCTCACATATTTGATTTTAATATGATTTTAAATATAATTTTATCACTACTATTAATTTAGTTTTAGTAAGAATTTTTTTTATCTGTATTTAAAGCATCTTACATTAGTGGTATTCGACATCTAGCGGTATGCTTTGATGAGCGGTACAAGCAGCATACACAACATATGCAACAATGGTGAGAGACCCTGCTACAATTTTCTAAATATTGCAAGAAGGTCCAAAAGTTGCACCATTGGAGATGCTCTTAGAAACCTTTGGATGGGACAGAGGTAGTATTAGAACATATCCAGTGGTAAACTACCAGGGGTTGTAGGTTGACTTGCCATGTCATTTTTTCAAGCTAATAACGTGACAAACTACACACTCCACAATGGTAAGTTATATGAATGTATAGATGATAGGTCCCATATATTTTTACATTATTCATTTTTATTTTTATTTAAACGTGAATTTTGAATATCTAACAAAAATAATTAATAAATTAAGCCTAATTATTATATTTTAAATTAAATTCATTTAAAGCAAAAAAAACATATAATATAAAAATATTTTTAATTATACTATGATATTAACAAACTCTCACATCATTACTGTAAATTTAAATTATATCATTTCTAAGTTTGTGTTTAATTTTGAATTTAGACAAGACAGTTTTATGTAATTATTATTGCATACTTTTCTATTTTTATTATTTTTAAAATATATTTTATTGATTATTTTTACAATTCTATTCATGCTCGAATAAAATAAAATAATATTATTGTATTATTAATTGTATTCTTGTAGAAATTAATTTTATTATATCATCATTCACAAAATCTTGTTTTAGGCAGTTTTAACTTTATGCATGGCTCATTATGCAATTAATATATAATCTAACTGGGATGGTTTTTTTTATAAAAATCCTTAAAAGTGGAGAAATTCTTGTATAAATAAAATAACTTTAGTCCCTATATACATATCATAATTTTAGAAATTAATTTATTTTCTCCTTTTCTTTTTTTTTGGCCAAAAACTACCGATTCACTAGTAACTGCTGCCAGTAACCGCCACTGCGAACCATCAATTTTGCTGGAAAATGCCGCCGGAGTCGTCAATCTCGTCAGATATCACGAAATTGCTAGATCTATGCTTTGTTCTCCTCCGCGCGATTTAGTTTCGGACAAATCGAGTTGACGCCGCCGAAATTGCTGATTTTATCGGCGAACACCGCCGGAGTCACCAATCTCGTCGGGAATCACCGGAATTGCTAGCCAAATCCATCGTCTTCTCCGGTCAATCGCCATATCAGAGAGATTTTGGTTCTCTCATCTTCTTCCCCGGTACCTCGGTGCGTGTTTCCGATGAAATTTCCAATTTCAAACGGCATCAAGATTCACACGCTCTACTAGAGAAGAATATTCCAGCACGTGAATTCCACGCATGTTTGAAACTATCTTCCCAGTGAACTGCGTCGGCGATTGCAAGTTCTCCTTGAACTCTGGCGAGAGGAGGTGGCGAGAGACTTCCCCGTCACGATGCCTGGAACTCCGACGACTGGAAGGCAAGAGCAGGCGTCAAACCACAGCGATACCGGTGGGAAGAGCAGGTTGATGTTTAATCTCGTCGTCTAAGATTCTTGTTCTATATGCTGCAAAATTTATATAATCGAATGAGGTTTAATATTATTTCTCTGAGTATATGTTTAATAATGATTCTCTAGTGTAGTGGATGGTACTCTGGATCCAAAAATTATAGACCTGAGTTCAATTCCAACTAGCACTTTTTCTAAAGAATTTATACTCTTGAAGTACTGTAGGTTTTTGAAGTTTTTCATTTTCCGGCAGAGGTTTAGGTGATAAGAGTTGATGTTTGTAGTTTTTGGTGATATGAGTTGATGTTTGTAGCATCTTTTTTCTCATGTTGATGTTTTTCATTTTTTGGATGAGATTTAGGTGATAGGAGTTGATGTTTGTAGATTTTGGGTGTTATATATTGATGTTTGTAAAAAAAATTAAAATGATAAGTTAAGGTTTGTTGATGTTTAATGATTTAAGGAGTGAAGAATTTACTCTTGAGGTACTTTAGCATTTTTCGGATGAGTTTTAGTTGATATGAGTCAATATTTTGTAGTTTTTTTAGTGTTATATAGGCTGATATTTTTAGTTTTTTCCCCTCTCATGTTGATATTTTTCATTTTCTAGGTGAGTTTTTTGTGATAGGAGTTGATGTTTGTAACTTTTTTGGTGATAAAGGTTGATGTTGTGTAGTGTTTTTATTCTTCTCATGTTGACATTTTTTCATTTTTTCGGGTGAAGTTTAGGTGATAGGAATTGATATTTTTAGCTTTTGAGTAATATAGGTTGATGTTTGTAGTTTTTTAAAAAAATATTGATAAATTAAGTTTTGTTGGTGTTTTTATGATTTTCATTTTATGATCGTTGATGTTTTTGTGATTTTTAGTTTATGATGTTTATGATTTTCAGTTGATGTTTTGTTAGTTGTAGTCAAAACAAATTTAAACTTTTGTTGATTTTTATTTGATGGTTTAAATTAAAAAAATTGTAATGTTTTACTCAATGTTTTGTGGTTTTTCATTTATATTTTTGCTAATTGTAACTGATGTTTATAATTTTCAATTCGATGATCATATTTATTTTGTTCATTTTAAAAATATTTTTTTGAATATTTTTGCATATTGCCATATTGCAGCTGGCGGAAAAAATGGGAAAATTGGACAAAAAAGTTCTTGGAAAAAATTAGAGATAGGTCCCTGAAAAATATTAGAAATAGGTTCCTGTGAAATTATTAGAGATAGGTTTCTAAAACTATAATAATGTTAGAATTTCATTAAAAAAAAAACCTGCCTAAATTTTAGTCTGCCTCAAATGAGACCATCTCATCATCATTACAATTATTATATTTTAAATATATTTATTATTGTTCTTGTTGCAGGTGAACATTGTAAACATGATAATATGGAGATTGTACTACACAATCCAACCAAATTACATGTGGAATACACTTTTCTGCAATTGATGCATTAAATGCATCCGACATCAAGCATGTATCTCCCACAAGGTACAACTGCTTAAAAGTTTCACTTGTGTACTTTGTAAAATCGGTGGAGGACATTGCTGCAATTTATGCAATTTTTCAAGCAAGTCCAAAAATATCACTGTTGGAGATGATCTTAGACTCTATTATTATATATCTTGAAAAGTGAAATGTGAAAAGAAAAAATTAATTAGCTAAAATTGGTCATTGTTATGTTTAAATTATTGTTGCTATTATTTTAAGGGTAAAATGCACAAATAACCCTATTGAATTTTGAAAATGCAGATATGATCTAGTAAACTTTGAAAGGGCTAAACTAACCCTAAGAGTTTGAGCAATGGTGCAGGTATACCCAAATTGCACTATTCTAATGGTGACTAAAGGAATTCAGGCATTGATCTAATCTGAAAAGATAAAAATACCCATAGGTTTAAAA
>JAULKK010085646.1:0-17931 GCA_032355705.1 Rubia peregrina
GTTCCCTGCTGATTTTGTGGAACTTTCGTTTCATATCTGTGGGTCGATGAGTGAGTGTACCCGGGTTGCTTTTCTCTGTTGGTGTGGGAGTCTCAGGGTTTCTGTACAGACCTATTTGGTTTCTTTGCTGTTATGGGTTCCCTATTTTTTATGAGTTGCACATCTGTAAAAGGTTTGATAGTGTGTCATAATGTCACAGATCATGAATAAGGAAAAGGACACAGGGTTCAAGCTGGGCAATCTCCCCCTGCCCATAGCTCACCCAGTCGACTCCCTCTCGAGTCCCAGTTGCATGTACCTGAAGTTGAGAGTGACTCACAATTCGGTGACGACTCCTTCACCTGTTCAGATGTCCCTATCGCAACCCATTTCTCTCTCATTAACTTTGATTCTTGGCCCTCGTTGTCTGAAACTGAGGGGCATAAAACTAGGGTTTCACAAGTTGAGGGGCATGAGAAGGTGGGTTCTGAAAGTGAGGGTTCTGAAAATGAAAGTACAAAGAATGAATTCTCTGATGTGTCGCCCGAACGGGGAGAAAACTTTGATTATCGCAGCATCAAATTTGGTGAGCCTGGATTTTATAAGTATGGTGCTTGTTATTTCCCTGGCAACTTTCCTAAAAGGGAGAGGACTGAAAAATGCTATACTATGGGCATTTGTGCTTCCTCCGCTGCTCGTAAGGAAATGTATGACAAGGCTGTTGCAGAAGGCTGTGGTTCAGCTGAGTGTAACAGTCCAAGGAAAAATTCTTCTCCACCTTCAGGTTGTGTCCATCTATGAATGTTTTCCTTTTTATCCACAACCTAATTATTTTGCTTTGTTTTATAGTCATCTAACTGTTTTTTTCTTTTTCACCAGTCACTGCATGATCTGGATGTTAAGTTATTGGTCTATGTTGACTAATGTCTTTTTTAAAAAACTGATGTGTGTAACACTGAGACTTTCATTGAACTTCTTAGGAAGCTGTACTTGTTTCGGTTTGATTATGAATTTTACTACTGTTAGACTAGGTTCATTTGCTGGTTCATATTGCTGCTTGCATGGAAACTTTACCTGCAGGCCACTTAGAGTTGGCTGAACTTGTCAATTACCTGCGAGCCACTTTTAGTTGGCTGAACTTGGCCGAACTGTTTAAATCTTTGTTTCCTGCTACTTTTTTTGGACATGCTATGACTTAACTTCGTTTGTACCTCTACTTGCGAGCCACTTAGAGTTGGCTGAACATGTTTATTGTCTTGTGTCATAGTGTCATATCCTGGGATACTTGTGGTAAATGAGAAGGAGCGTTGGGTAACATGTAAATTGCATGAAGAGGTGAACAAATAATGTGGCCATGCAGGTAGGATAATAGGCTTACCTAGAACTTGGCGGGGCGTTAGTTTTGTGTCACAGTTTATGTTGTTGGTCATATATCGATGATGAAGCTGTGACAGATGACTATATTATGCAACCATGCATTTCGGTTCGAAAACTGATTTGATCTTGGCGGGGCATTAACATGATTTCAAAACAGGCTGAGATTATTAGAGGTTATGTGATCGAGTCTTAGCAGCTAAGAGCCAATTGTGATGATGTTTGATTGTTAAATCCAAGTAACGCAACCAAGTTCCTTTGTTACTGAACTGTTAGACGACGTTTTGAATATGGATTGTCTAAATTTGTGGGTGTTAATTCATCTGTGCCTAGCCAGCATTGTTTACCTGATTGCTAAGTGCTTCCTGCTCTAGTCCAAGGTTTTTGCAAACAATTGACACAAACTTACAGAAAACATAATGCTTGCTTACAAATTGCTTTCATACAAAATGCTTTCTTTTCTGATCTTACATTCAAAATGAAACAAAGGTACTTACATCCCTATTTTTACAAGGTTGCCCTAAAAAAATGTTTTCAAAACCAAAATGCATGTTTAAACCAGTAGCACAACCCTACAAAATATTTGCTGAAATACTACTTTCAGCCCATCTCCATGCTTAGCAGAAGATCACCTATTTCCCTTGTTCTACCAACAGTAACCATTTGTTCCAAACATTCATGTTATGTGGTAAGTTTCCCAATCTGATCAATCTCTATTTTCTCATATGTGGCAACTTGAAGTTATTTCCACCACTGTCTTTAAGGATTTCAATCATGACATTTTGTAGAGAAAGGAAAATGAGATCAAGTTTTTTGGGGTCACATCTTTCAAATGCATTGTAAACAGCTTCCAAGATGCCCTCTAAATTTGTGCTAGGGGTTTCATATTGTAGACTTCGAATGGATGCAAAAAACCCTGGATCTAGGATATTTAAATCGGGTGATTTTGATGGCTGGCACACTAGGGTAATTCTGAAACCATCTGAGTTGGCTGCTGCTTTGAACTCGGGATCATTCTCTAATAAGTGGGAGGGGGCATTGTCCTGCTGTATGGATATGTGTTTGCTAGCCCAAATTGGCCACCTAGCTTTTATGGCAGGGATGACTTCATGAATGAGTTTCTTTCTAATGCATTCCCTATTTATTTTCTTAATTGGTGTTAGAACAAGTGTTCCCCTAGGTCTATTGATACTGTTTTTCTTGGCTGAAATGCGTTCAGTGTAGGGAAACACACCGATTTTACCATCAAACACACAGTTCCCATCTATATCAAAAAAGGCCTACACACAGCACATAGGAACATTAACTTGGGTATGTAATGCTTGTTATGTTGGGTCTTATATGGTTCTACTTCATCTGAGGCTAGCAAGTACCTTGTTGTTGATTCGGTGAGGTAGAACCATTTCTCATCAATGTGAATGATGTTGTGCATATCGTTGAACTACATGTTGCATTCAATCTTTGATAAGCACCACTCCATCCTCTTCGGTTTTGCAGTTGCTGATAAGAATGGATGAACTGCATTGGTGTGACTCCTTATCTCTTTGTACATTATGGCCCGATAGACTGTGCTTTTACCAAGCTGAAGGCCAGCAGCAACACTCAGGCATGTTCTCCTTTTGGGAAGTGCTATGGCCATCAAGGCCGCTGTGTCAATGGGTTTTCTGGTTGGACATGGCACGCCATGTCTCTTTGATCTTGCAGTCACAGCTTCCCCGTTGGCTATCTGCTGCTTTACTCTTGCCCAGATGAAACTGACAGTCCAGATTGTAACTCCCCATCGATCTGCCGCCTCTTTCCCGATGGTGCACTGAAGAACACCGCTTTGGTGATGCTGAAGTAGAAACTAAGCTATTTGCTGCCTTTGCTCGTCAGTTAAATTGCGACCCACCATCACAGCCCTACCTGCGTGCAAGGTTCAATAAACATGAACTTTTTGCGGAACCCTAGGTGGGGAATGGCCAGTTCTCCAGTGAACTGGCTGGAACAAATTTTCTGAGAGCCTTCACAGGGATTGCAATAACTGCTGTTCTGTTTTTATAGAAGTACTTGCACGGTTTACAATGGATGCACTGTTCATATTTTTGGAGGCAGATCTGTAAAGTTTGAAAAGTTTTTTGTATTTTTGGCTCTAAAAATTTATTTTGGAGTCAAAATTAGTGAATATGGAGGGAACTCTTATTCTGTAAACTCATTTGTAACTTTGGTTTGTAATTTAAAATCGGCACTGTTCACATGGAACAAACCCTGCTGCCAGGGTCAGTTATACAGTGTTTTCGCCAGCTTTTCCAGTCCTTTTGCTACTGTAGATATTTACCCCCTCTGAAGATTGAGGTGGGACAGAGGGAGTAAGAGTTTGATAGAGAATAATGCCAGATATTAAAGTATGAAATTTGAGCCGGGAAAAATGGAGTACTACCTTCATCACTGATGAATTTACAATTTAATTATTAATTTAGTTTCACAGTATCATTCAATTGCTATGATAGGCAAATCCATATGTAGTCATGGGGTTGAACGTGCCCCTTTGTGATATTTGGTTGAACCCCGTCAATGAGATCCAAACGTTTTTTGGTGGGTTGAAACTTACTCTAATTTGGAAAAAATGTTTATATAGAAGTTACTTAGGAAAGCATGATAGGTACCAAGTTGGTTATAATATGATAAATATTTCCATAAGGAATACATTTATTAAATCTAATGATATTCAAAGAATTGATAGGGTTACATACCCATAAATACCACTATGATCTTATTCTATTTATATTATTCTCATTATCATACTCCATCTGTCCTAGCCAAATCAGAGAGATAAATGGCTGGAACTTTTTTTGAAGAGGGAAATTGTCTATACTACCCTTCCCCTTTGCCTGAACCACTTCCCCTGGGCCTACAAAACCTGCACCACCTCCTGCACCACCAATTTCTTCAACCACCCAAGCACAAATCAACAACCCAGCACCACCAATTTCTTTGAATCTGGAACATTCTTGAATTAACAATCCAGCACCTCAAATCAACAAAACTAGCACCACAAATTAGACAACAAATCAACAAACTTAGCACCACAAATCAACAAACCCAGCACCACAAACCAACAAACCAGAATTCTTCGAATCTAAAATTTTACCTTGATGGGAGGAAAAGGTAAACAAAGGTAAAATCTGACCTCACCACCAGCTCCTTGATGAAGGTGTAGCGCAGATCCGCCGTGACGTGGTGGACGGAACAGCGGTGGAGACATCGTCTACGCAATTAATGGTGCAGCGACAGAAATGCCGTGACACGGTCGATGAAGTAGCGGTGGAAACGCTATAGACACGGTGGATGGAGCTGCAGTGGAGACGCGGTCGACGTTGTCGATGGAGCTGCAGTTGAGACGCAGTCAATGCAGCGGAGAATGAGAGTGGCGGAGACACGGCTGAGAGAAGGTTGGCGGAGATGGGGAGGGAGATGGGGAGGTGGATATTATGAGAGAAAAATGTGGGAGTCAACTCGGCGGAGATGGAGACGCAATCGACGGAGGGCAGCAGAGACGAGGCGGAGAGAACATAGGCATAGAGGGTGAGAGAGATTGTGAGGTAGAAAGGATGAGAGAAAAGGTGGGGGAGATAATATGTTAAGTATTGAGAGTAAATTTTAGTAATTGAAATGGTATTATTGTCTTATAATATATAGAAAATTTCTAAATCTGAGAAGTGTGCAGATTTGGTTGGGATACGTAAAAAGGGAAAGTGTGCAGAAATGATTGGGACAGAGGGAGTACATAAACACATTTGTGGTTGCTTAGAAACCAGAGAGTTTTTCCAGCGGCACACCGCGAGGTTAGTCTTGCAGAGCGTCGGCCATTAGACGGGAATCAACTGTGTTCATCCTGCATCAATAAGCACATCCCGTGGGACCCAAATTTTAACATTCAAATACCTTATTCAATAGTCGATGCCAGTAAAACCAAAGGTTGCAAAAGTCAGTAATGGGTAGAGTCAAGTCGAGTTGCTGGAGAATATCCATCAACGAAGGTAAATTCTTATCTATCATGGATGAAGGATATATCAACAGGTGCAGTAGCCCAAGAGGCTACATCAACTGCGACGAATCATCAAAACCTTAAAGATAGATCAGAGGCTTATGATGATATGAAAGATGATATATATTGGCGGACTTTCATCCAAGTTAGATCACGAGTATGATTGGTTTACGGTGGCCACATACTTGTATCGGGGCCAGTTATCTCGCATGCCTCGTGGAATGTGGTTCATATATCTGAAGATCCTTCCCAAAACCCTGTCAGCAAATTAATGCATCAATTCCATGATTAAAGGTACTGAAATCCTTGCCAACATACACGAGAGGAACGGATCTTAAAGACACCGATCAAACAGTGTGCTCGAGGAGATAATAAATTAGGTGGTGTGGGAGTCCATGCCAACCACTCCGGCAATGGGGAATAGAGGAAACATGGCTATAAGAGGATTTGGGGTACATTGCATTAAAAAATGAAATTTAAAGGAGGAATAAGAATAGGAGGTCACATGTGTAATATCCCAGTATGTGAAACTTTATCAAACCACATGTAAAATAAGGACAAATTCTGATTATCATGGCAAGCCTATAAAGGTATAGTGTCAGCAGTATTGCTAATACACAAGCCCCTTATGAAAGTACTTGGTGGTTGGATAAAAAAAACCACCATGAAGTACATGAATCTACTCAGATGGAATTGCAGAGGACAATCTCATATTCTGGCACTAAATGTCCTTAACAACCTTATATATGCTAATAATCCTGGTATTTTTTCCTAATGGAATTGAAGTGCGTCTATAGTAATATTAATGCTTAGCTTTATAGCTCGTATTTTAATATTTGAGAAGTAGAAGAATTTATGGGTTCGAGTGGGGGGCTGCGTGTGACCTGGACATATGCATCCAATTAGTGGTGGTACAAAGATGCCAAAATTTTGTAATCTTGTAATATTACCTCAATCGTAGAAGAGGAATATATGTTTTTTTTGTATGGGCACCATGCTAGGAAATACAGAAATCATGTGTGGAATAAACTTGAAGGCATGTAGGAAAACAACTCTTTACCAGTTATGATATTTTGTGACTTTAATCAAGTTATTGGGAATGAGGGTAAAAGGTGGAAGTGTGGTTACAATACAAGTACATCGGATCTCCGTGACATACTTTGAGGATAGAATCTCAAAAAACATGATAACTACGACCAGATGTTCACTTAGTTGTATGGTAAGAAGGGAAACCATAAAATTCTTAAAAGACACAACACAGGCTTCACCAACAAGTCATGGTTTGACATGTTCCTACGATATATAATACACAACCAAATAATCATGAGGTCTAGCCATGGACTACTGATGCTGGAAATGCATGACAGATGAAATGATACAAAACAAGGCTGGGATAGACCAAGATTTGAGACATTTTGGATCCGAAAATAAGAATGGATATATTGGCATGGACATGGCATCAGAGATGGATCAATAGAGCATCAAGGCGAGATGACACGATCAAATTATCATACGGTCACGACTATTCAGAACTTGAGGAAACAATGCAGAGGCTGGGCAATTAGAGCTATGACAACATGAAGTGCTTGCATAACATATTAAAACACAAACTACATATCATGAGCAGGCTGAAGAAGAAGAGAGATGTAGAAGGCTATAAAAGATGATCGGAGGAATTCAAGGGGTTGTTAACCATCCAAAATTATTTATGGAAGCAAAGATCCAAGGCAAACTGGTTTACATATGGGTATAAGAACACTAAGCTCTACCACATCATGGTTAACAAGAAAAGGGAGAGAAATCATATCATGCAACTTAAGAATGGTAGTGAGTCTTGGATAACATACTCGAAATATCTACAAAAGCTAGTAGTAGACCGCATCAATATATTCTTGGTGAAGGAGCCAGTCATACCGTTGAATGCGTTTGGACAAACAACCATAGTAGATATCCTTGCTCCCATCCAACCCGGGGTCACAATAAAATCTATAAACCATACTAAAACAGCAAGTTTTTGGCCAAATGACACCCCCACAATTAGCCACATCAGCTAGCCATTTTAGCATTTCAAAATAAATTTAAAATAGGTAATTAGTTTTAAAGTATTTCACCCTTCCAACCAATTTTGTATTTAATTTATTTTTATTTTCAAAAAAGTCTTTTCATAAACGAGAAGTTACTTTCCAATGTTCTCTTGAAAACTTAAAAAGGAGACAATTATTACATCCATTATTATTTGTACTTGGAAATGATCTTCTTCTTCTTCTCATCTGAATACTGGAGGCCCATCGTTCCATCTTCTTCTTTCTGCCTCATTTATCTTCCTCTCCTCTATGGAGGATTCTACATTGGTGATTCCACCAACATTAGCTTTAATAAATATTTGATGCTCTACCACCACTATGTGACTGTGTGTTTTTGTAAGTTTTGTTTTCCTCCTCGAATTCAACTTCCTTTTGTTGTTCTTGATGATCTTTTCCTTACGTATGTTGAATCCGAATTTCTGTGTGTTATGGTTTCATTCTCTACTTTTTGGAGAGTTCTTTTTAAAATTCAATGCTAGAAGACAAGGTGTTTGATAATTTGCCTGACTAACTCACTGGAATTTTTTTTCATCCTTTTGGTTTTAGTTTGGAATTATTTGTGAAAAAATTCGGATGCCCCTTACTTCGATTCCATACGGTTTAGATTTGGAGAATTTTTTCATTATAAGGGTTTCGGAGTTCTTTATTTGTTCATACTTATTTTTTGAAGTGTTTGTATGTGGTTTGTTTGCAATTAGAGAATCTGCAGGTGATGGTTGTCTGATCCATTGCATTTTGTTTGTTGCGACTTTTAATGATTTGCAGGATTGTGATTTATACACATTAATTTCAAAGTTATTCCATTCCGATTTTGTAATTGTCGATTCTGAGAATTGTACATTGGTTATGTGGTTGACAGAACTGAGACGAACCCCATAGCAGCCTCAGGATGATAAAGAAAATTATTTCATTAAAGGGATATGAAAACACTGTAGGTTTACACAATTGGTGGAGATGGCACAAAGAGAGGTGCCTCAAATATATTTTAGGTATGTTCTTGGCAATACAACTTTGTTACTTCCTAAGTCATGCCTGAAATCATATCCTTTTAGTCAGTCATTTGATTGTAACACTCTCCATATAAAATTTCAGTAAGAGCTGCGAGTTGTCAAATCTCTATTTTGCAGGAAATTAGAAGACATGGTCTAAAAGTTACTATTGTTGGAATTGAACTTGAGCTCAGGGTTCTCCAATAATGATACTTGGTAAGTTCTTTTTCACTAGCAATACATGTCAAACCAGCGTTCTTGACTACATCTTTTTAGAGTGTTTTGGCTGAGGTGTCAGGAACTAGGCACTGATTTGGCTGAGGTGCAAAAAGTCAAGCAATAGAAGCAGAGATGTATGGACATTGGAGTTCCAGCTGGAGATGATATTTCTCTAACTTCTGCTCCTACAGAGGTTTCATTTCACCAGCAGATATTGATTCAATTTTCTTCAATAAAATGTTACCTGATACCTTTTTAGTGGTTATATAATTGAATTTTGATAAAAGAACCTTAGGTTATGTATCTGAGTTAGATATTATAGTAAATTTCTGATTAAGATTGTTTACTTGAAGGTTCTCACTGAAGCAAAGAGAATATCTGAGTCTCGAAAAGCTGCAAAGGTAGTCTAGAATTATCTCTTGGATAGTTGAATATATCTGATATGAACATCTGTATACATTGATAGAATTATTTGTTTTTGTTGCCGATTATTAAGCTGTTTATGCTTTAGGGTCCTGATGATTTGGAACTTCCACCCATGTCTGATGCTGGTCAAGGTGGTGGTGATAAAGTTGTTGTTGTACATTCCACCTCACTAACTCCAAATTATCACTTAAAGTATGATACTATTGCACCTTCAGTTTCCGAAATATCTTTAACCTTGGCTTCTCTTTGCAACGTTTCCTGTTCCTGAGACACTTCCCAGAAATGAGATTTTGATTGGATACATCTTTGTGTGTAACAATGACATGATGAAAGAAGTTGTGAAGCGCCAGCTGTTTGGTGATGCACACATCTTTGGTTAAACCTCCAGGTCCCCTGAAACCCCTTTTTAGGCAATATGAGATATTCCAATTCAAACATGATCATTCAGCAAAGTCTGCATCTAAGTTAAATAATCTCTCTCAGTGTTTTCATTTTTAGGTTTAGAATAATAATTTGTTCAATTATTTCTCAATAGTATTTAGTCTAAGAAGAGTAAATGTTTGATGCAGTTACCAGCTCGGGTTGCTTTGACCGATTATGTTGTTCGTCTTGAAAAGGTATTGTTGCGTTGCCTTTTGGTCTGATCATATGCTATGTGAATAAACAACATTTCAATTTACATAAAAAACATTTCAATTTAAATAAACAACATTTGATTTGATAGCGACTTCTAAATTAACGACTTCTTTTGGAAATGATGGTTGTGATTTGTTATTGGACTTACTATGCATATATATATATATATATATTTGTGTGTATGTATGTATATATATACTGCTCTATGTTAGTATATTTCATCTACTTGTGCTTATATCTTAGATTTGTAGCACTGATGTATTTTTCTGCTTACTGTGAGACCGTTTGTCTTGAATATGTGTCCCACTAAGTTAGCCTTTAGATACTTTATGTCCTGCTATTTATGTCATGCTATTTCAGTCCTGATGGATAATTTTGTTGATCATTTTGCTACATTTGATGTTTTGCGGCTGTTGTTAATTTGAGGGCAGCTACATTTTGTTGTTAGGCAGTTGTTGATCATTTTGCTAATTTATGGGATCATGCCTTTTGTGAAGATGGGGTTGTGGTTGTGGCTATGCTAAAATGATGTTGATGCTTCTGCCTTTATTGCTTCTGATCTTAATCCAGATGTCTGCAGCTACAGGTTAGACAAATGATGAAGAAAAATAGACATAAGAAGCCTGCACCTTCACTGCTGAAGGTTTATCTTTAAATTATGGAATCAATGCTCATCCCAGGAACCTGAAATCGCACAGTTCCTGAGGGAGACCATGCTCAGACTATGCCATTCCATAAGCACCCCTTCAAAATCCGACTACTCAGACCAATGCGCTCATCTGGGCATAACATCCTTCAGGTACACTTTATCATTTGCATTTTCAGTATCTCTAGATATGGTGTTTAACGAGTCGAGTAGCAATCTGAATAACATCATTTTCATCATTAACCACGCCTGATAACAGGAACATGGATGCATTTCTGCAATCAGGCAACGAGGTTGTACTACTCAGCACTTCTATACTGTCACTGTTGGAAGTTGTGAAGTTTATGAAGTTTGAGTGTCTCAAACACCTCCTTCTTTTCATTGATGAGAACTCTCTGTGAAAGAGCATCCATAGAGATGTTCTTATTATGCAAGTATGATAGATTTTGATGATAGGACTGTGAGGATGAAGAGACCGGAGTAGGACTGAGAATGTTTTAATTACGTGCCATTTGATTATGTTAAACGATCACTATAATTACGACTTGGTGTAATTCATTTGTGTAGGTAGATTTGTAACAAAATAATACAGAATTTCTGGTTCTACGTGAATATTGTTTCTTAACACTTTTTTAAAAGTAAAAAATGATATCATTTTATGGTTGATGTCTTCAAATGTGTGATTTAACATTTTAAAAAATGTAATGTATTAATATATAGACTGGTAGAAAGTGGAAAATATTGGTGGAGAGGCTTGAGTTTTATTCATGACAAGGTCAAATTAAGGAAATGAAGCTATAAGCTCCAGTTCCCTAGACTAAATGCTATTGGCAAATAATTGAACTAATACTATAAGTTCCAGTTCCCTCCTTAGACTAAATACAATAAGCTCCAGCTCAGGTATTAATAAGATGCAGGAATATAACATTTAATATTATGCAATTCATACTCTTCATACTGTTAGGATCATACTCTTCATACTGTTAGGATCATACTCTTCATTATTGATTCATTATAAACAAATATTTTATATTCTTCCCACTATAATTTTTATAACGTAAAGACTTTTATACATCCATTTATATTTTTCTACGAAAAATACATATATTAAATATAAAACAATTAATTATTATATATCAACAAACATTGAGTCAATTTTTTATTTTTAAATTAAATATATCAATTTATTTTAAATATTACATCATGTTTAATTCATATATAGATGTGACAAAATATTATTACTTTTTAAAATTATATATTATATTATAATCTTAAAATTTTCTTTCATAATCCGTGCATCTGCACGGGTATTATCTAGTAATTAAATAAACTAACACATATCTCATGTGAAGAATTCAGAATATTAGTATTCCAAATGGGGAAGTGGAAAACACCCAACCCGGATGGGATCCCAACGGGATTCTACCAACATTACTGGGAAGAGGTGGGAATAGATCTCACAAATGCAAATCAGGAGTTCTTTCACACAGGGAGAATGCACAAGGAGTGGAACATTGACTACATTGAAGCTAATCCCTACGTCTAATAAGTTTACTCTCTCTATCCCACCTCAATTTTTAAAAAGTGAAAATGAAGTGGGGAATTTCCACATTAGAAAAAACATGTCATTTACACACTGAAATTCTGGATTTTCCCTCCAAACATAAAATGGCATTACGTTAAAATTTCCTCAAATTTATTTATTTTTTTAAAATTGAAACATCAAAATACACCAAAACTTTATCAACTAACAACCCAAAATCCTAAGCCTTCTTCCTTGATTTGATATTCATCCTTCATTCAATGTTTCTGATTCTTTTTTGTGGATAGAAAATTTTACTACAACAAACAATTATAACCCCATAAACAAATGATAAACTTAAATTGAAAAAAATTAAAGAACAAATAAATTATAGATATGCTTTCTCCAAATCATTCACTTGAAAATGAGATAAAAATACACTAACCCATTGCAGAACTCGGTGGAAAGCAGTAGACTCATTGGTGACTCGGTCTGACTCGCATGACTCGGTAGATCTGGGAGACAAGTATGAAACTTTTCCCAGTTCTCCAACTCCGTTTATATAACTTCAACTTCCATTTTAGATTTACTTTGATAATGGAATAACCAAAACCTAAAATGTATTGGTTGTAAATTTTTAGTTTCATTTGAAACTGAGCAAGATTTTGAACCCAAAAAATAGAGCTTTACAAAATCAAATTTCAAAAAAATCAAAAAGAAAAAAGTGAAACAATTAGATGAAGATAAACATTGCTTGAAAATTTTGGGAATATCCAAAAGAATAATGAAAGATGTGTGCGGATTTTATGAAGAGGAACCGAGAGAAGGATTAATGTGGTGCTCAAGGAGGAAGAATGGAAATGAATTGGAAAAGGAAAAATGAGAGAGAAAGGGAATAGTAGGAGAGGAAAGAAACGCGAATCGAGGAAAGAGAAGGTGTGGAAAACTAAAAATAGGAGAGAGGGTAGCTAATGAGTCAAAGAAGCTCACTTTCCTCTGGTTATTTCAAAATTCAAACAAGGGTAAGAGAGTCATTTTTGTAAGTCAAATTGGCTTAAATTGGAAAAAGAGGTAAGTGTGAAATTTGAGCTGAGACATGACAAAATAAAAAGTGTGCTAATTGAGTTGGGCAATATGACCTTCAATGTTATATCAAATGTATTTGCAAACATACCGAAAAATGTAAGGAGATACCTTATCTCCGAGAATCAAGTTGCATTTGTACAATGTAGATCTAACATGTAAAAATAACTTAAATCCCATGAAATATAGAGTATGTCAGGAGAAAAAAGAAAGGGATAAACTGTTAGTTGCACTCAAAATTGATATAGGCAAGGCATATGATAGAATATCCTAGAGTTTTCTGGAGAAGGTAATGAGATGGATGACCTTTCTACAGACGTGGATCCATTTGATAATGGAATGTGTCACCACAGTTTCACACTTTATAAAGTTCAATGGAAACCACTCGGAATCCTTTATTCCGATACAATGACTGATGCAGGGATGCCTCTTGTCACCCTTCATCTTTATCCTATGCCAAGAAACCTTCTCATCTATTGAGGAATAGAATATTATGTGAATATTACTTGTATTTGGAATAAAATCATTTTCCTTTTCTGTATAGGTATTTTGTACCTCTATATATTGTAACCCACATCATGAATACAATCAAAACATTACACCCTTATTTTCTACATGGTATCAGAGCCTAAAATTCTGAAAGCTTAAATTTCCCGCTGCCTTTCTTAGCAAGCCCCTGTCGTCAGCCAACCATGCATGTCTCTCTCTTACGCATCACCGTCCTCGCCGCTGTTTGCCACTCGACATCGAATCGTGACCACCGCCGCAGATTTTCCAGCCACTGCTGACGATTTAAATTCCAAATCCCACTCATGCACCACATATGATTTTCCACGCATCACCGCCATTTTTCTCTACGCATCGTCGCATTGTTACCTTTGCTACCGATTCGATTTGATCCGCCGCTGCTACTGCTGATGTGATCTGCTCCCATGTGTACCTCAAATTCTGAATCTGAATTTTTCTGTGCTACCGCAGATCGTGCTCGCATCATCACCAAAGCTGAGGCCAATAAGCTACAGGATCTCAATCCCAGCGATGTTATTGTAGCTTTACTCAAGCAGTTGCAATTGCAATTTGGCACTGAGAAATCTGCACCTGTTAGCCAATACATGAACTCTCTGTACTACATCCATCCATCTGACTATCCCAGTTTGGTCATCTGCCACATCATTCTGAAAGGTGAAGAAAATTACCTTGAATGCACTACTGCAATTTGTAGTGCTTTGCTTGCTAAGAAGAAGATTGGTTTCATAGATGGAACCATTACTAAACCCCCGGTTGGTGATCCTGATGCTGGAGATTAGCCCAGAGTGAATGCTACCCTTGTTTGATGGATCTTGCAAACTGTTGATCAATCTTTACGATCTACTACGACTTATTTTTCCCTGCTAAGCATATGTAGGATGATCTTGCCGGACATTTTTATCTTGGTAATGGTCCAAAAATTCTGCAGTTGCACGATGATATCATCAACCATCAAAAGAATGGTAAGACTATTGCCATCTAATTTGGCAAACTCAAGAAACTGCATAATGACTACAACTCTCTTCAATCTTATCGGGTTTGTTCTAGTGAAGCTTGCAAACTATTGTGCACATGTAATCATGTTGTTAATGCCTTCAATGACCTTTAAAAAGAGGTTATTTATCAATTTCTCCTCAGTTTGGATGAAGGCTATCATACCTTGCGATCCAATGTCATGAATCAAGAACTACTTCCATCCATCATGCACATTTATGCCCTTGCATCTCAAGAGGAGAATCACAAAGCCATCATACGGCCTCGTGAATCTTTGACTCGCCCCCTCCCAAGCATTGTTAAAAATACGAGAGGAGGCTGTGAGTTATTAAGGGTCAAATATAATAATTTATATTATTGTTCCCCTTCCTACTACTATGCTACAAAGAATGGTAGATAGTGGCAAGTACCGAGGTCGTCCACAGAGATGTTAGGAATCTAATAATTATATACGCACCACCATGATCAGGTCGTCAATCTGACCACGTGTTAGGAATAATCAATGTTGGTAAAACATCCATTGGGGGGATTTGTAATAACAACTACTAACATGCAATCACAATAATAAACTATATAAACTAATACTTAGGGGTATTTGTGTAACATGATTGATAAATGGATCTTATCCTTGACTCATTCACATATAAACCTATCTTATGCCTATGTCACATAATTTGGAGATAGCCAGATGTTTCCCTTTGGTTGTCACACAAAGGTACTACCACCAATACATGTATATCTCACTGTCTCCATTATTAGGGATGCACTCTAATCCAATGAGTCCACAGATAATCCTCGTCATCTCACTCCCAATGCTTACGTTCCCCCGCTTAGAGAAACAAAGCCCGCCTAAAATGGGCAATGACTCACGTAGGTCGCAACCGTTAGATATGAAAGTGAGGGCATTACATCCCAGACACTCCACTATGGATCTCAATCCCTAGGCTTAGAGGCAAATGAATTGATACCTTCAGATGACTCCAACGTCAGCATACCTCTAGTTGCTACAAATAATCATGCTCATCTATCGAGGTAAGCCAATGGTTTCACCTCGTCGTAATTTTCTGAATTGACCGTCCAACATTTGATTTCTCAACACAACTAGCCAATTAGAATTATAGTTTAACACATACAACGATATTCTCTCAAGGTAACATGAATGCACTTATCTCACCATTGTTCTTGAACCTATTCCATAATTCTAACACTCCCAAGATAGCAATAAAGCCTAGCACGATATTACACTACCATATATGTATGCATGTATCATAATAATAACAACATAAATCTCACAAGAAAGGAAAGCATAAATCAATAGGGATGACAGTGGAGTGGGTTTTGGTGGAGGTCTTCCTCGCATCAGCCTCAATAGGCGGGTATGAATGTAGTTTTTGTAGAGGTGGGGTGGGTATGTGTATGGAAACTGATACCCACCCTGGGTAGTGGTTCGGGCATGATATTAGTTCATACCTGCCTCACCCCCACCCTGCCCCGCCCCACCCCACTATACATGCTATGCAGTGGCGAAATTAGGGGGCGAGCCAGTGTGGCTGCTTCCAACTTCCGGTGAATGAAGGGGGTAGATATACATGTATTCTTCATCCGCCCCGGTAAAATTAATGTTGAAAGTGCCAAACTCCGCCCCGCCCAGGATCCACCCCTCCTCAAGTTTTGGTGTAGTTCCTCCACCGCCGCTATGTACACACTAATTTATTATGTAATAAGCTATTATTTATCCATAATGCACATGTTTTACTTATAATATTTTTATGTAAATATTATTGAACTTTTAATATTAAAACTAGTAATTTTAAAGTAAAATTTAGGTTTTTTTTGAGATATAAATAGGGTGAGTAAAATGGATTTGAAGTGGGTATGAAGAACCAAGTGGGTGATGGGGATGGGGTGGATTTTAGATCATACCGGATGGGACGAGGGTGGATTTTAATATTGTACCCGCCATGGGTAATGTGGTGGGTATGGGTATGAAAATTTTAGGTGGCCATGGGTGTGAAGGTACCATAATCCCTACCCACCCGCCCCATTTCCATCCCTATAAAATCAAGCACACGTATTCATAGGACATAAAGATATGAGAATCTAAATCTCAAAAGGCCAAAAATTAATTCATGAATACAAATACTACTCAAACTAATTAACTACTCCTTAATAAATCCATTGCAAAAATTGAGTCAAATCCCATGGATCTAGGAAAATAAAAGAAAGAAAAAAGAAGAAGAAAAAGAAGAAAAAGAGAAGAAGTACGCTAAAGAAAGAGAACTCTCATCCTCCTTCTACCTAGAGAGATAAATAAAATCCACACAATGCCTACTTAGTTAATCCTAGAAGTCTAAATGTCCTTATATATAAAAGTTGGGAATTAAGTCTAAAAATAGGCCCAAAATAGGCCAAAAACCCTAGTAGCCGCAAATGGCACGAGAGGTGGCTTCTAGTACGATCTGTGCCAGCCGAGGCCCCTTTATGCTGGCTCAGGCCATTGGTCGTGGAATGACTCATGACCTCGTACTGACGCGATCTGCTCATCCTGGCACGATCATGTCCCTCGTGCGGGCATAGGTCGTGTCAATCGGCACGGGCAGTCGGCTGGAGCTCCATTTTTTATCTTCTGATTCGTATCCGGTGTCGTTTGGCGCGGGTCATTGGATGGAACCTCATTTTGATCAGTATCATGGCACACACCATTTTATTATTCACACCCTGTGGGCTGGTTTTGGTATTGGTAACTTGAAACGAAGCGGACTGTGTGAAACAAAACGGTCCATGCCCATACTGAGCCAAATTTTGGAGTGGAACGAAGACATGAGGCAGATGGCCAGCCAGAATTGGCATGGTTTGTGTTGGGTCTTAGCATGAATAATGTTGGGCGAAATGGGCTATTCTAATGACCCCTAGCATGGGCCATTTTTCTTGGCACTGGCTGTGTTGGCTCCAACCCTCGTGTTGGCCTTGTGCGGTCTGTGATGGTCGTGGCTGGTTCGGTCGGCTGACTTGTTTGCTCCGCTATGGATGAACCGTTAGTCCGATTTGAGAGTTATTGTAGTTGATTTTATAGTTCTCAAGAATACGAATCCAATGGTGCCACTCTCAAGGAATGATTATTATCGGATCATTTCCAGAATTCCGTGCGACTCTCGAACAACAATTTCTTTGCTTCAGTCTTGGCCTTCTTTAACTTCTAATCCACATTTCTTGGCTTCAATTCCATCTACTACCATACTTTAGAGTCTGTGGCCTTCAATATAATACCATCCTTGCGAATGGTCTTCGATAGCTTCTACCATTCTTGCGAATGACCTTCAGATATATACTACCACCCTCGCAGATGACCTTTTACAAAAATGATAATCAAAAAGTACTCACGAGCAACCTACTAATGAGATCACAAAGGAAGATCTAGGTGCCCG
>JAULKK010085752.1:0-17928 GCA_032355705.1 Rubia peregrina
GATATATGAGTAATAATATTATTGTATGTGATATTGTTGAATTCATTGTAACGAATAATTTTTAAATATTAAGTTTTTATTTACTTTTATTATAAGCAGGTAACTATATTAACGGTCAAATATTTTTTAAATAATATAATAATAATTAATATATAATATAAGGTGGGACAGACCGTATGATACTTTACACAACATCTGATTGCAAATTATTACTACTACAGTTCAAATTTGGATCCCTTTGAACAAAAGTTATTTTAATACTCTCATTATGATGTTTCAGGGGTTACCCTACCGCAATTCCATCAAATTAGTTGGGAGCTTCGTCCACGAGAATTATATTCTATATACTCCGACCCAGAATAAGATGTACACTTTCAATTTTTATCCGTCTCACCATAAGCTGCATATTCAATTTTTGGCAAAGAAATCTTAGTTGGTTTGTCTTTAATACCTTTGACTTTATTTTAAAATTACAAGAGAGAACCCTTGCTTTCTACTGCCATTACTTTCTCCTGCCCTTAGTTTGCCTTTAGTGCCCCTCCTTTCTACTGTGCATCCACATGAAAGCAAGGCAGAAAGCAGCTTGCAAAATTTTGAGCCCAATTCCCTCTCTCTGCAGCTTATGCTAGGACAGAGGGAGTATAAAAAAAAATTGAGTGAGCACAAAATCTTGTTTTAGACAGTTTAAACTTTAGTCAAGTTCTTGTGCGATGTCTTTCTCGGGCTGATGTCGGTGATGTGTATATGATCTTTCCGGAACTTGTGCAATTTTAATCTCCCCGTTTATTTTTTCCCTTCAGAAAGAGGTCTTTTTATAATCGTATTTTCTGGAACAGTTACTATGAACCGGAGTAAAATAAGGCCCAAGGTTGAGAGTGAGACTTCTGTTAGCCTACCACCAGCAGCTATATCGGGATTCATGACCATGATGACTGATAAGTTGTCCGCCTTTGGGAAATCGCCTCAGATTTTATATGGTAGTCATAAACAGGAGTTTCCCCTAATGGATGTTGGTGGTTTCCTGTCAGTTCCTTTGAAGGGGTCGAGGGGTCCTCGAAGAAAAATCAGCGAACTAATAAATGTGATGATGAGGAGTGTGCGACTGTGATATGTGTGCATAACAATGAGGCTGTGTCTGAGTGATATACCTCGGTACGTTAATATATGGTCGTTTGCTAATGTGTCAATAGTTTTGTCATGGTAGCATTATTTGTATTTATCTTGATGTTTGTAGGTTTTAGATGATTTGTCTGCTCCGGGACATCGCTTGAGGGAGCTTGAACCTGTCTTCAGGGATACTGGTAGCCTTATGACTGAACCTGAAAAAGGGCTCGTGATTGTCTTCGTTTGTCTAAGGAGAAGGTGTAGCGGTAATGGGATGAGAACACACACTTAATGGCTGCAAGCTATAATTCCCTCGGGTATGCGAGAACTTTGTTTCACTAAGTCCTAAAGACTCGGGGTTTCTTTGACTTTGTTGTTGAGGTTGCGGATGCTATATATGAGCATGAGAGGTATCTTGGGTATGAGCAAGTGCAATCTTCCAATACCGGGCTTGTGCACCTCTTATGTCGGAGATAGAGCGAGGTCTTAGCTGTCGTCAGTGCGAGGTGGACTGGTTGTACCTAGCGAAGGTAGATGATTGGTAAATACTTAGTCTGCACAATACAAGTCCGCTAAAACCAGTTCGCTTCGAGCAAAGAAGCAAACCTCAAGTCCGCTCGCAACCAAACCTCCAATACGCGTAGAATTACCACCACCACAATATGCCCACTAAATCCATGATCTAGCACAAAATGAGCAATAAAACCATGCCACGATGAAACGATCGAGAGACCTATGAAAAGGTAAGAGAAGCATAGACTAAAAGGGTAAGTTCCTCAATACAACATACAACTAGTATATTTCCTTAGAATGACTTGGACCTCAGAGTTTCTCCCTAGGGATTTCCTTGGGGAGTTTCTTTTAGGTACTTGATTAGTAGAGCATGCCAGTCGTCTTGTGATTTATCTCTATCCTGAAGGAACCCCGGTATCAGTGTCACCGACTCTGGGGACCAATTTTTTTTTCTAATTTTCTTTATAGGTTTTGATAGACTCTAAGGACAGTCAAAAACCACTCTAAGGTACCATACATAAAAAATGACACCAGAAATAGCCTGAAGAGAACGACGGTGTACAAGTATACAACAGAAGGAGGGAATAACCTTAGTCATGGAGACCTACTCTAACAACAAGGAATCCCGACATCTAAAATATGACAGAACAATGACACTAGCTCGATGATACTAGCCAAAAAGAAAATCAACAACCCTCTAGAAAAGATCACAACAAAGAAAAACATCAAAACAAACTAACCACGTCATGAAAAAACCGCATCAGCACCATTACTGGACGAAAACATTTTAATTGAGGTATGTTCTCACTCTACCCCTATGTTAGAGGACGTAGTAGTATGACTTCAGTTAGACACAGAAATAGGATCGCTTACTACACATAGAAATGCATTTTGTTGGAATTTTACCAATATAATTGATAATATAACACTGGAATTAAAGCAAAGGCTTAACTTAAAGGGCCAATACATCATTAAATCTCCCTTGGAAAACCTTATACTTATAACAAGCTATCACACAATAATACCCAATCATGTCTAAAATGCATATCCATGAATTTTACAAAATTCAACCTGATCATGTCTAGAACATATATAGACCTTCAATCCTACTATAGTCAGGCCCTATATGGCCTTAAGGGAAATAAAATGATGGCTTGTACATCCCCTTCCATTGTCTATAACTAGTGCCCCTACCCAAGAACACCACCATCCCACGTTTGTAGAAGGACGTGCCAATAATTATGTTTGATTCCTTATCAGGCATATTTTGATGTATGAGTTGAGGATCAGTACCACTCTTTCAGCCTTGGACGCCGAGTCATCACGTATTGGCTTGCATCACTTTAGCCGGATTTTCACATGTTCAGTTGCATTGAAGGTCTTGTTCGTTAAAGGTAGTACATGGATTGTATTTTATGGGTGGTCTAGTGAGTTTTTTCTCACGAACATCTAGCTTTAGTAGTATTCTTTTGTCCCCTGTCTACACGAAGAGGTAATATTTTGATCCCTTTGCCTTAGCACTTTATGCCAAGGTACTTGCATTACTTTTTCATTGTATCAACGGGGGTGTGCCAATGTGCACGCTCCTATTAACTCTTACGGTTTCCTTTTATTTACCATATTCATAAATAGACGTGTCAAGCAAAACAACTAGATCGCATCGCTTATATGTCAAACCACCTAAGTAAGATACAATTGGTAGATTTGTTCAAAGCTACCACCTGCACAACACTTTTTCTTCTCCCAGCTACACTCTGGAGAAAACATGGGCCACGCATCCCATGTTAGTTTTCTCAGTGCCCGCTTGATGGGTTTCTAAGATGATGTCATAGCACCAACACCTCCTCCATCTCGTATTCGCTAATTCTATTCGCTGATTCTGCCAGATGGCATAAAAATTCCACAAATCATAAACAATACTTATTGTATAGAAAATTTATAACGCATAAAATTACTTACAACATATCTTAACAGTCTTAAGCCATAAAATGGGGATAGTACCTCATCCAAGTGAAGCAAAGCCTCTAACAAACTCTGGCCACCACATAATCGGTGATGAGCCAAATGATAACCGGGAACAATCTTCACATCCTAAATAACCATTTTACACCATGCAATACGTGAAATATATCACCACAAACAAAACTTAGAGGACACCTTTTCAAAATGCTATTACTATCCGTTAAAAATTCTTGGATAGTAGTAGCCCTTATATAGGCACAACTTAGCCTTGGGAATCCAAAAAATCAACACAGTTAAAACATTTAATATAATGTGCTCCCCAAGAAACCAACTAGCGGAATAGTCGGTATTGGAAAATGGAATGCATAATGATTCTTTAAAAGACACAAAGTCCTAAATCTATGAGGCATCCTTATCTAAATTAATGCCAATCTCAAATAAATGGTTGTAAGCCATTAAAACCACTAAAACCCAAACTGACATAACCATAAAATTACAAAGACACCGCTACAAAAACATGGAGATAAGTCACAGCTTTGTTGTAAATACCTGAGGGTCGTGGGCAACTCGAGTCTTAGCAATCAAAGATCGATAAAGAATTATAATTTGCTTCATTACCCACTTCTAACTACTAAAAAGTAGATAGCGATAAGCTAGGGTGTCGTCTACAGAGACTTAGGGGTTTACGAGATAGCTTCACAAAGTTCACACACAAGTGTTACTGATGTGCACATTTATACATGCGTTAACCAATGCATTTAACACGTTTATTATTGTATTTTGTTTGGTTGATTGCTTGTTTTTATTTATTTACATTACAAATTATATGACCGTTGTTGATTTTCTTATCTAAATCCTAAGTTTGTAGACATAATTGGATCTAATGGACACTATGTCCTCACTAGTTCCTAGATCTTCTTTTATGAGCTTATTAGTAGGTTGCTCGAGAGCACTTTGGTGTAGTTTATAGAAGGTCATCCACAAGGGTGGTGGAAGATTGTATAAGGTCATTCGGAAGGATGGTAGAAAATTAAAGGTCGTGGGTCAAAACGTGGTAGAAGATAGCAGGGTAAGAAAGAAGACAAAGAAGCGGGTGAACTGTAATCCAAGAGTTATACGAAGTTTTTGGGAATGATCTCCATTGGATTCTTATTCTCGATTAATATAAAATCGACTACTAGAAATCTCAAATCAGAGTCGCGGTTCATCTGTAGTGGTGCATATAAATTTTGGAAGGAGAATGACTGGCCAGCCTCGTGCCAGGGTCCTCCAGCATGAGGAAAAGCCTCGTGTCAAGCCCTTTCAGCGTGAGGCAAGCCTTCCAGGACAAGCCATTTTTCCCAGCATAAGCCTTTTGGGCCAGCACGGTCGTGCCACGGCCCCTTGCACGAACCATTTAGCACCAATCGGCCTGTTTCTTCCAAATTGATCCATAGGCTAAGTATGGACATAGATCGGGCCATTTCATGCGGTCTGCGTCGCTTTAACTAAAAAATGAAAACACCAGCCCACAGGGTGTGAAGAACTACACGGCCCGCGCCATTCAACTGATCAAAAAATTATTCCAGCTGACTAGCCACACCAAAAGACACAAGGTGCACAATCAGAAGTTCAAAATTGGACACCAGCCGATGGCCCGTGCCATTTTCTGCTGGCCGCACCAATTGCAGCTACTAGGGTTTTTAGGCCTATTTTGGGCCTTTTCAAGGCCTAATTACCTACTTCTATATATAGGAGCCTTTAGTCTTCTAGGGTAAAAACAAGCAGGCATAATGTAGCTTTTATTTTCCAAGTAGGTATGAAGGAAGAGGAGAATTCTCTCTCTAGAGTTCTTCTCTTTTCTTTCTCTTATTTTCTTAGATCCATAACATTTAACTCAATAGTTTCCATGGATCTATTTTTAGGGAGTAGTTAATCTACCTTGAATTTATTTGTATTCATGATTTGGTGTTTGTTTTTTGAGTTTCCTTAGATCTACCTATTTCTATGTGTTTATGATTATTATGTTGGCTTGTTCTTCATGTTCTTATTAATTGCATGATTGTCACCCTAAGACTGGCACACGTCGTAGTCTACTTTCATTTTGGCGCAATTATTGATATCTATCAGAAAAGAAAACCTAGATGTGCTTGGGATAACGATAGTCTGGAACCGTATGGGTGTGTGCATGTGGATTGCCGAGTCAATGTTACGATCGACCATACACTAGTATTAGCCGAAATATTGGCCCGAAGGGTTACATATAGAGATAGCGTTAGTAGTTAACTAGGGTTAGCATTTCGCAACCCTGGAGCCATCGATAAGGTGCTTCACCCCCTTTGCATTTTTAGGCATAGGGAGAAGCATTTGTGGTGTAGTACCCAAGACGTAAAAGCACGGGGGAGATTCAGATATTCATAGCAAGTAAGGTTGTTGTTGTACTCCCCTAATTACAGAGGCGGTGCCGGTGGAACATTACATGTGCACCCTACGTGACAGGTATGAGGAATTGTTGACCGTTGACCACACCACGTATCATAAACACCAGAACATGTTTACAGTTCTTGTATGTGATGGAATCGAGGATCATAAAAACATTGATCATGTTATGCAAATACTCCCAAAGTGATAGTTTACATAGTTTATTCTCTTGTTAATTGCATGTTAGTAGTTGTTAGGAACCCCCCTTCCCAAAATCATGTTTTACCATTACTGAATATTCCTAACACGTGATCGATTGACGATCCATCGCGGGTGTGTTCAGTTGACTCTTAGATATCTAACATCTCTGTGGAAGACCCTGGTCGTGCCACTATCTACCTTTTAGGTAACATAGTAGTAGGAACGGGAGAAATAATATAAATTCTTATTTTGAAACCGTAAAACAACAAGCCTCTTCTCGAGTTTAACGATGACTGGAGGGGGGGCGTTAGTTACCAAGTGTGTGTGTATCGAGAGTAGTAAAATGAGGGGGTTTTGTTTTGAAAATATTAATTATCAATTACGAGCAAAAACTACAAATACGAGATAAAGATAATATAAACGAGCATTTCAGGCATTTGCATCACTTGATTAACTATAATATTGATCATCTCATATTCTCATATAATACATATAATTCTATTTAATACTATATCACATAATGTGAAGACGTTGATTCCTCGGTAACTCCCACAGTCTGTCACACCTTGTCGATTTTGCCCCCCCTCCAAATATCATATCCTCCATTTATAGCTAGAGTTGCACTTTCATTATCATCTTTAGCCCTCACTCCCAAGGTTAATAAACTCGTGGGCACACGCAGCAAATTAAACACCCGGGAGTATGATGGGTTATTGGGATCTACACCGTGAATACCCATCCTAAACTCATCCTATGCCACTCAGGACATTAGTACTCATGATAACTCTAGGGGCATTCCCTTCCTAGTTACTACAAACTTGAGATATGACCTTCATGCATTATTCTACGACCCCAATCAAGTTAAAAACATCACCCGAACCCTCTTCTAGATGACCCCGCTTATCGTCCATAAAATAACCCAACTCGAAACTACCTCTAATCTAATCCAGAGCACATATGTCTTCAACAACCTCATGGTTACATCCCTCAACCAAATTGACATTGAAACGTAATGTTCCCCGGTTCATTCCCGATCCTAGCACTAAATCTTGCAAAGAATTAAATCAAGTGTATATCCTAATCTCATTCTTCACATAATCATAACAATAAGTATAAGAAAAAAAAATTTAAGCATGAGAATAATAGCATAAAAATATACATGAATCTAAGAATCTTCCAAATCAAGATGTAATACATGCACACAAATGCTCCCAAGTCATAAATGCTCCCAAGTCAGAAATCTAAGCTAATCTAACAAAGCCCATACAAATTTGGGTTAAAAAATACAAATGAGATGAACTGAATGAAGAGAGGAGTAAATAATTTGAATGTAAAAATCCGCCTCCTATTCATCAATCCAAGCTTCTAAGCACAAATCTAAGCTAGATAATGAAAAAACCATCATAGATTTACAAGAGTCCGTGAAAATAGATGAAAAAACTAAGAAAAGAAGAAAAAAACCTAGTGTTATGGAGGTCCAAGTCGGGCTCAAAGAAAAAAGAAAGAAGAAGGAGACTATGTATAGGTGGAAGGAGATAGAAAGACGGTGGGCTATGGTTAAAACCCTAGTCAGCTGGGAGTCATAGGTCATGCCAGACGTCACGAGTCATGATCTCCATGGCCCGTTCAAAATGACGGGGCCATGAAAAATATTGATTGGCACGGACCGTGCAGATTTGCACGGTCCATTTTATGGGTCGTGTTCTTCAAGTCTTGAATATGCTTTTCATTAATATGGGTGAACCGCTGATCTGATTTGGGAGTTCTTGTAGACGATTTTACAATGCTCGTATAGACGAATCCAATGATGTTCTCTTAGAATGCCAATTGGTCTGGGATCATTCCCAGAACTCGATTCCAACTCTTGGATCATTCTTTATCCGCCACTTTGCTTTGTTTCTTCAATCAATTTCTACCACTTTGTAAGTTGTTTTCCTTCTTCTACCACCTTTCCAATGACCCTCTTTAATATTATACCATCCTTGCGAATGACCTTCTCCATAATGGTATCTAAATAAGCTAACAAAATAAGTAGAAATAGACCAAATTATAGAGGCAAGCATGTTAGACACTTAATGCTTATAGAATAGGGAGATTGGTGTGAATGGCCTCACAAGGTGATTATAACCCCATGTAAAAAAACCTAATAATCTAACTATCCACCAACAAAAACATCTAAAAAGTGGTAATAAATTATCTAAGAAAACATACGTTTCCCATTTCATCAAATTCCCCCACATTTAAACCTTTACTCGTTATCGAGTAAACAATAACAAGCAAATATTTAAGGGCATGGCTAAGCAATTTTTTTTCCAAACAACACCCAACACTTTATTCCTAGGATTACTCTAACCCAAAAAACAAGAGTAACAAAACTCTCATATCCCAAACTAAAATATCATAAACCACCAAATCAAGCTAATAATAAAAATGAGGTATAGTACTCCAAAGAAGAACAAGAATCTAGCTTACTCCACCCCCAAAGAACTACCAAAAGGCACAAACAAGAGAGCATATAATTTTTTTTAAATTTTTCTCACTTTTTTTTCTAGCCTCTCTTTTCTTTCAAACCTCTCACCTCACCTTTTCCACACCACAGGGTCTCTCATTTTTTGCATAGGCTTCCCTTTCGAGTTTTTTTACCTATCCGCCCCCTCCCCCTCCCCACCCAATTTTTCCTAAATCCTCCTTTCGGGCAAAAGACTTAGCGGATTTTTTAAATTTATCTTGAAAGAGTTACTTGATTTTAAAAAACAGATATGAATCATAAGTATCGTCTAAGAGTAATGATACTCTCAGTGAAAATTCATAGTGAAACATTAAAGTGAATGATGTGACAATAATGAAATAACCAAACTACTAATCACATTCCTCACAAAATGTAACTAACAATGGATATATTAGTCATTTTTCTAATACCACATCATTCACTTTGATGTTTCACTGTGAAATTTCACTGAGAATATCATTACTCATCGTCTAATTCCCCTCCCCATACTTAAAGCTTGCATTGTCCTCAATGCATGTACACATTCAAGAACACATGACAAGGATAGGTAATAAGACAATACTTACAACCCAAAGTGAACAACAAAATCTATGCTTAGTGACACACAGTGGGATCTAAAGAACAAGCTACCATTACCACAATATATACTACCTATAACCTCTAATATTGCAAGTCCAATCACAACCACTATCATACATAATTTATCGAATAAAGTATTGAAAGCACAATGGAAGGTCACCTCCTTGGTTTTGAGTTGTGTGTCTCAAGTGGTTTGAGGATAGCTAGGTTCGGGTGGGATTTTAGGGTTATAGGGAAGAAGTGGTAATGTTGAGATGGGAGAGTGTGTGGGCGTCACAGATCATACATGTCAAAACGTTCTACGAATTTGGGGTTTGGTTTGACTTCCTTGTCTACAGTTTCGAGTCTCACGGACCATGTACATCTACACAATTTGCGAGTTTGACTTCTCCCAACCCTATCTGCTCGGTTTTCCTCTAAAACCCAAATTCTTCCTACAAAACAAACATGCACACCTAGAGTAATAGTGTTCCAAAACAAAAACAAAATAGATAAACACACCAAAAACAATAAATATGTACAATAAAATACAATGAGACATCTTTTCCTCTATTACACTTAAAGCATACATCTTATTCAAATACGAAACATGATTTAAAAAGGTTGGGAGAAAATAAAATGATAGGCAATAATAACTTCCCAAGTCATTGTTCACACCTTAATGTCCTCAAATTCTACCCAGCATGCGATTCACACCAAACCACTACAAATCCACAACTAAGAAAGTATAAATGAACATCACACAAAGTAACTAGTGTGTGACCAAGGTTGTGATTTTGGTGCTGGTTTTGGTGGTGGATTGTGGTGACGTTTAATGGTTTTGGGGTAAGAGTAGGAGGATAAATGTGAGGATTTTTTATTTTAAAAAATAAAAACAAACTAATCTACTTTAAAAGGCTTGGGTTGTCTCCCGAAAAGCTTCGTAATTTTAAGGTTGTCGACATAGCCCTAATGTTATCCATATTGTGAAGATTTGGGCCCCACCACCATCAAAATTCAAAAATGAAGAGGATGGGGTAGGAATCTTCCAAGAGGAAGATTTTGTGGAGGTGGGATCATTCTTAGAGGTGATAGGTGGTTTGGGAGCATATCATACTCGGGTGACTTCTCTATGGTCTCCTCTAATGGATCCGAAAATGAGGGGAGTTGGTTCAATAGGTGGAGGTTGGGGTGATGATAGATAGAATGGTGAATCTAGGATAATCACCCGTCCTCAACTTATTTGGTTTTAACAAACCACTCCTCATTCCCTAGGAACTTCTCTCCATTCATCAAGGAGACTTCATTAACCAAATCTTTAAGTTCATCCGGGGATTGTACATCTGTGAAATATATAGCTTCTCATTGGCTCACCCTATTCATCAAGTCGCGCACATGCCTGTCAATCCTCTCAATGCTTAAGGAGAATTGAGTTCCCAAGTCCCTAATGTTGCTATGCATTTATGCTTGGAGTAACTCATTACTCTTGGTCACGTTAGCTATAGCTTGCAAGAGCTCTCTGTACTCTAACTTCAGAGCTCCAAGTCTTTCGTATCGTTAAGCATTTGTGTTTGGAGTAACTCATTACTCTTGATGAAGTTAGCCACGAATTTTGACATTTTTTCATGCTCGGACTTAAAAACTCCTCCTTGAGCTTGGTTTTAGGGCATAGTGTAGGCTGCTGAAGGAAAACTATATTGCTTGTAGTGTTAGTTTCCCGGTGCATCTTCATACCACGAATTTGGGTTACCACTCCACCCTGGATTGGAAGAATCATGGTATGAGAACCATTCTTGATCCCTTTGGCTTCAGAAACCAACAAATCCTACTTCTCTATAACATTACTCATCGTACCCTCGACTCCTGTTGGGCGGTGAAGAATGATGTTACAAATATTAGCAAGGGGCCTACAGAAGGTCAAGGGCATATGAAGATTGGAGATATCAGCTATGGAATAGATTTCGGTGCTAGTGAACTTGTACTTGCCATTGAAATGAGTAAGGAGATCATGGTCACCACAACACAAAATTAGATCACTGTGGTCGATATGGGACAAGGTAAGAGGTTGGACCATCCCACATTGGTGAAAATGTGCCTGAATCTCCCAAGGGTAGTGTGTCAAGATTTGAGGATGGAGAGAAGTTTGAGAGCTCTGAGAGTGAAAAAGAGGATGATGCTCAGGCCTCGAGGCCAATCGATAGTTGAATGATGGTGAATGATTGAATTTTTATGATTGTGTGATAGGGATTTGTAAGAATACACAGTTTCTTTTCTTTTATTGGTTTTATCCTTTTTGAAGAAATATTGATTACCTAACTATTAAGAATTTTTTGGTTGAGAAGGTGTTTAATAATGGTTGTAAAACCCAATCTATCACCTAGTTTATTTCCATTTAAAAGTGAACATGTATATAAAGTGCCAAAAATAACCAACATCGGAAACAATTTGACATGCAATCTGTTTGGACCAATATGAATCCGAAGTCAAATCGAGATTGATTCAACAATCCATTCTTCCAATCGATGAAGCGACCGACATTGGCAGCTAGGGATCGGTATAGCCAACATGTTATCCGCATGGTTTCATTCCACCATTGCTAACACTCGAACACATACCAACATTAGTTTTACCTACTGAGGAGCCCCTGTATTTTGAGTTGATGGCGGCTTGATGTCGGTTACATGGTTTTAACCCATCTAACATATAACCGAATGGTTAACAATTTTTGTAGTTCTCGTAGTACATTTTTCTAGTAAATTCAACGAAATGAAAAGCTCAATAAAGAAACATTATGAATAGTGAATCTAATAATATTCCCAAAGTAAATTTATTAAATTTGATACAATACACACCATAGTGATTCAAAACAAATATTCATAATATGGAAATCAAGTGGTCTTTCTCTTCCGCTTAGCCCCCTTTCTTTTTTATCAATCCATACCCCATCACTATAGTCTTTTCTAACGCCGACTACCATAGGTTTACTCCCCTCATCAAAGGTATTTCTAATGCTAGTCACACAAGAATTGTATGATAAGTTCACCACACCTATAACACTGGAACTTGTAAACTGTCTCTTGCCCTGAATGTTCACTAACTTGTTATTGTCCACTAGGTCGTGAACATAAAATACTTGCTCTGCTTGTGAGGATAGAATTTATGGATCGACCTTACAACCAGCACTCCCAAAATTCACTACTATAAAACCAAGATTATCCGTACATACATCCTAGTTGTAATTGACCCATTTTCATTTGAATAGTAGAACCTTGAAACTAGTGTAGTCAAGTTCCAATATCTCTTCAACGATACTATAGTACATCATGAGACCCCAAACAAGGTTCTTATCATTTGCACTCAACACATGTAAGGCCTCTTATACAAGGCTGGCACCGGAATTCTGTCTCGCACTGTTTTCATCCCAAGATTTGGTTGAGAAAGTAAAATTGTTCATGTCATAGCTGGTGTACGATAAAGCGGTTGAACTAGGCATGAACGCCAACCAATACAAAGTCTTGGTGTGACCTACGTTTGGGCGTAACCAAAACAAAAATGTCTAATTATGTTCAGACAAGACTTATTTCAACCTACTATAATATGATGCTTTTAACATTGTAAGATTCCTTCCAGTAAAAGGCCTGACCACATCAGAATTATGTAGCACGTACAAATTTGCTTTCACCAAATCATCCCCAAACAGGACCTTTGTTACTGCTTTACGCAAACCCTTCCCACCAACCCTATCAATGTTTTGAAATTTTGGTAGTCCCACAAACTATTCACTAGTGAAGAAATCCATGAAATATTCTATAGCTTCCTCACTCACTTACCTCAGCATATTACTCGCATCGAGCAGTAGTGATTTTTTGAATACCCTTTAAAATATTCCATATACCGCTTGAACGGATACATACATCTAAGAAACACAAGATCACAAAGCTCTATTTCTCGTATAACGTGAACCAACAAATGCACCATTATATCAAAAATATCATGAGGAAAGTACATCTCAAACTCACAAAGAACATTGACTATTTCCTCTAGTAACTTCGAAAATGTTTGACGACTAATATCCTTACAACATAATGCTTTGAAAAATACGCCAATATCATTTCCCAGTTGCTTCAGACCAGATATCGTTAGGGACAACATAATTACTTTCTTTTCATACAAAGTCATGGGGGTAAATTATAAACCATTAGCATCACCGACCAAGAATTATGATTGCTAGTCATAGTACCAAAAGAATTTACCCATACGTGTATAATACAAGCCTGGAATTCCTTGATTCATTACCTAACAAAGGAAATTCCGTGTCTTTTTTTCTTTATTGCCCTTCATCAGACGAATGTGTTATCATATCTGCATCCTTGATCTCATAATATTCATGACAAGTCACATTTTTGGCATCTTCAGCATTCGAAAACAACCTTTGTAACCTAGGAATAATCGGTAGATACCAAAAAAAACTGATTTGGAACACTTTTGGTGCGCCTTCCCACTACAACATCACCTTTCAAATCATCAATCTCTTTCACTTTTTACCTTAGAGACTCACATTTCGGGCATGCCATTTCTTAATCATAATCACTCCTATACAAAATGCAATTATTGGGACAAGCATGTATCTTCTTATAACCCATACCCATTGGACAAAAAAAATTGGCCTCGTAAAGTGATTCGGGTAATTTATTGCCCGATGGTAGCACGTTTTTCATAGTTCTCAACAATGCCAAGAATCTTACATCACTATACAACTACTTTTCTTTTACATTAAGAAAATGTATCAAAGTTGCCTTCAATACAACGTCTTTATTACTCTCAAAGTTAGTATTTATAGGCCCTAATTGCGGCTAACTGTTAGAAAGTAGCTAGTGGCAAGTCAGGATTATCCACAGAGAAAAGAGAGTCAATCAAGTAGTAAGCGTAACTAAAAAAGAACACAAAGATGTAGCTCAAAGTGTGTGGTAACGAAGTGGGGGTTTTGAGTTTGGAAAAAGACTACGACTACTTTTATCAAGTAAGATTAACAAACAAGCACAACGGATGTAAATAAGATTATAACGAGTCTTGGGCGAAATTGGTTTAAATTTCTAGTTATCCTTTGATCATCGCCTAATTATCCTATTATCATGCATTGACAACGTATCATAGAATGCCCTTTCGAGTGAAGACATTTCTCACCTCTCCTCGGTTATAGCTAGAATGGTGACAAGTTCTAGCTATAACCGAAGAGAGGTGAGAAATGTCTTCACTCGAAATATGTTGACAAGTTCTCCACAATACGTGATCAATGCATGATAGAAGGATAATTAGTCAATGATCAAAGGATAACTAGATATGTAAATCAATTGCACTCAAGACTCGTTATAATCTTAGTTACATCTTTTGTGCTAGTGTGATTGTATTTACATCGCTCGTTCTAATCATTTACTAATTTAGTTACTTAAGTAGTCATAGTGTTTTCTAAACTCAAAAACTCCCTGACTTTTTTTACCACACTTAGAATGATTTTTTCATGTGTTTTTAACTATATTCAACATTTAATAAAACTCTTTTTTCCTTGTGGACGACCCCGACTTACCACTAGCTACTATCTAGTAGTTAGCCGTAATTTGGCCATATAAATATTATCTTTGAGAGTCACGAGAACGTCCTCCTAGCTATCCATAAAAACAAATTTATCTCGGATCAGGATAAAAATGGGAGTCAAAACTCAGCTCAATATTTTGCCCTCATCTTCAATCTTCCTTCTTCCACCACTTTTTGTAAGTGATCTTCTTTGAATGATCTAGTCTTCAATTTGAATCCAATCTTAGATCCTCGATTTGATCATGGAAGGATCCAACTAAACCTTAAACACTTCACAATCAAGGAGTTAGGATAGAAAATGATGAAATGTGATTATAACCCTTTAATCGGTAGAGTATTTAATTTTCTAAAACCTACAATATATTACAATTATGAGTATCAAATGTGCTAAAAAGAGAGTATTAAATGAGCTCTTCAAAACGCAATTGATTGTGTGTGGGCAAAGCAAAAACTCTCCCCGGTTTTCCATCATATTCTTCACCACTTCTTCTACTGATCCATCCATCATTGGCATTAGTAACTTTAGACTTGTCCACATAGAACCAAAGCCAAGTGGTGTAGGTTGGATCAAACCCATACAAATACAAGTCATCTATCAAATCATTCGAGTTTTCATATATCCTTGTGTTACGATACTTCTTGCAAGGACAATATACATGACTCACATTCTCCCTCATGACGTTGGCAAATGCAAGCTCAATAAAATTAGCTACAAATTCCTTATGCCTAACACTTGTGCAGTCATCGGGAAAACAATGAGTTCTATCCATAAGACAAAACCTACAACCAAAGTTATTTTCAAATAACTGATTTCTAAACCCTAGCACAACATAATTTTAAAAATAAATCTCATTACCTAGCAAACTAAATGCAACAATCCTTCACAATGAACAACTAAACTATCATGGGTGTGTAGAAACACTGCATTCATAGTAAGTGAAAGGGAATGTATTTTTGAAATATGAGAATATATTGAGCATTATTCTCAAACTATCCCAACAGGCTTCAATGTGTGTTTCAACATCATTTTCCAACCATTTAGGAGAATGGTATTTGATAAAAATGTTTTCCTTTATCCTCCAAAGAAACGTCAAGGTGTCTTTTAAGAAAAATGGTCAAAATTGACAACTTATATTGTAGAAAATGCTTGACCCTTTACACACCAATATCGATAACGCCTCTGATTTGGTTTCATTTATCTCAAACTATCTATCGGGGGTCGACAAATGATTAAAAATTGACATTGCTCACTTCTCGATTACATTTTTTCTTACCAAAAACAATTAAGCCAACATCGACCGGCATGATCCCATCATACCATTGACCATCAAAAAAAATCAATCGATGTCGCTAACTATCTAGTCGGGGTGGACAAAGGTATACAAACCGACATCACTGATTTTTCGATACCAGTTTCGCATACCAAAACCATGTGACCGACGTCGTCAAGCGTAATCCCATCATACCATTGACTATAGATGATTGTTTATTGGTATCGTTAATGTCTTTGATGTTGTTTTGATAGTCTCAAGCTATCTATCTGACGTTGATAGATTCATAGAAACCGACATTGCTCATATCTCGGTACCAATTTTGCATACCAAAATCATGTAGCCGACATCATCAAGTGTAATCCAATCATACCATTAACTATAGTTGATTGTTCATTGATATCGGTAATGTCTCTGATGTGATTTTTTATAGTCTCAAACTATCTATCTGACGTCGATAGATGCATAGAAATCGACATTGCTCATATCTTGGTACCAGGTTCGCATACCAAAATCATGTAGCCGACATTTTCAAGTGTACTCTTATCATACCATTGACTATAGAAGATTGTCAGCAATTTCGGTAACATGTTTGATGTGGTTTTGATTATCTCAAACTATCTATTTGACGTCGACAAAGGTATACAAACCTTTATGCTCGCGCTTCAGTTACGGTTTTAATTTTCAAAACCATGTAGCTGACGACGACAAGCATAATACTATCATACTAAGTGACTATAAACGACTTTTTATCGATATCGATTTCATTTCCAACCAACTGACACAGAACCGAAATGTAACCGACGTCAATACTCAATATTTTTAACCTAATATTTTACTAAACGAGGTCAAAGACAATTTCTACTGCAATTTTCTATAAAATGGGAGTAAAAGAACTGTTTACAACAATTTTTCATCACGTTTTTCTAAAATCTAGTACTCTCTGTCCCATCTCTATTTGCACTTCTACTTTTTTGACACTATTTTCTATCAAAGTTTGATCGCATATTTGAATAGATATATGAATAATAATATTATCATGCGTGATATTGTATAATTTGCCGTAATAAGTAGTTTCCAAATATCAAATTTTTATTTGTTGTTATTATACGTAGGTAAACTTATAACGGTCAAACATGTTTCTTGAACAACATGATAATAATTACACTGTAAATGGAGTTGGGATGGAGGGAGCAGAGTAGTCATATCACGAGACGAATGTAAAACTATGTGTACGCAATTCCCATGGAGACCTTTTCAAAAAACAAAAACAAAAATCCCACGAAGACTACCTTTATTCCCATTATTATTATATTGGAATGGATGAAGAGAGAGAATCTCCACCAAAATTTACTAGCTGAGACGAGTTAAATGAATGTGAAACAATATGTACTCACATTCATTCCCATGAAGACTGCCTCCCTTCCTATTATTGGAAAAAAAAAGGCGATAACGCTCACCTGCATTCCCCTCATATTTTCGACACCACAGACCTTGATGGGAGAGGTAAAGTCATGGTAGCCCAGCGCCAGGACCCGTTGACCGTCCGCTCTCGGTGCCCACAAGGGACCCCTGCCTCAGCCCGTGGGCCTGCACGTGGGCTTGGTGCCAGCTCAGGGAGATCCCCACACTGTCGCTGCCGAGATTCGAACCTGGGACATTGGACCAACTAATCAACATCCCAACCGCTGGAGTACACCCACGGATGTGCCTCCCTTCTCATTATTATATTGGAAAGGATGAAGAGAGAATCTCCACCAAAATTTACCGCCGGGTGAAACAAGAGTAAATACTAATAACGAGTTTAAATTGGTGAAA
>JAULKK010085855.1:0-17924 GCA_032355705.1 Rubia peregrina
TCCCCATTCATGTATTTGAGTTGAAGAAAAATATCATCTTATTACAATGGTCCTTCAGTGACCTGTTACGGAATTTTCTGATATTCAAGAATCATAGGTTTGTTTACTTCCCATGAAAACCAGCATATTAGATGCTAATGGCTGTAGGTCTTTCTTTTTTCTTCCAATTTTTTGCTCCTCAACTTTCCACTAATTCTGTCTCAGATGTTTTTGTGCTTTTCTCACAGTGGCGGTTGGAAATTTTAGCCTGACAATATGCTGAAATGGTCAAAAGTTTGCAGATTTTTCACAATTTAAAAAAAAAAACTATGGTGGGATGCTGTTTTTGTTGAGAATTATACTTTTCTCTCCTAATTTGTTGAATAAACCAAAGTATGATTCCTGTATATTTGTGGATAGCAGTTCATGCAATAGTGGCCTTCAAACCTCCACTAAGGAATTAGAAGTTAGGATTCTGAAAAATATTGTGATATTGCACTTGAGCTCTTTGTTTTTCTGAAATTTGTACGAGGACTGTGAAAGTTCTTTAGATATGAATTTAGAAAAGAAAAGAATTCTGAACCTTTTCAAAGTGCTGGTTTTTGTCTTTTCTTACATCTGCAATCTTTATAACACTATCTTAATTACTTTAAGGGTTGGTTGTTTCCAATCCAGTACATATGTGGATTATTTTTTGTAAATATTTCTGAGATTGATATAATTATAAGCCACGTTATGATCTCTCTTATACTGTAAAAATTATTCATAAATGCGAAATTCTCACTATAATGTTGCGAAAACTCTGTAGGTGCAGAAACTGCTACGGATGAGCCAAAATGCAAGGCCGGTAACAAATCTTGCGACAGCTTACTCAAGCATGAGGCCGGTTCTCCCCCTGTCATGTTTTGTGATGGTTGCTGCAGTGAACCGAAGTTCTGCAGAGAATGCTGCTGCATTCTTTGTATGAAGACGTTTAGTACTTCAGTTTATGAAGGGCTCGGCTATGTTAGATGAGAGACAATAGTTGATGGAAACATTTGTGGCCATGTTGCGGACATTAAATGTGATCTCAAGGCTTTTCTGGCCGGCGTGCTAGGAGGAAATATTGGTTTGGATGCTGAGTACTACTGCCGATTTTGTAATGAAAAGATGGATCTTGTTCCGCATGCCGAAAAGCTGTTAAAGATCTGCCAGCAGATGACCTCTCATAAGAGCGTTGATGAGATACTCGTTCTTGGTGTGTGTATTCTGCGCGTCTCTGCAAGAACTCACGCGCAGCTGCTGTTGCGTCGCTTCTGTTCCGCGCTTTTTAAGGTACAATTTTTTCATTTTAAACTATCTGCAATGTTTGTTACAATAGCCTCTAAAATTATTGCATTAGATATTGAAAGCATTGCAATAATGTAAAATTTTACATATATTGCATTAGATCATATGTTGCATTTGGCCTAATGGTATGCCATTCGGGTATTGCAATAGTTTTATTTTTGTGTATTACTCTGCTCATGTTGTTCTTACTTGTTACTTGTACTTTGGGACTTCAGCTCAGAAGTCGAGGTCCTCGCGGAGCCCTCGAAGATATATGGAAAGCTGACAATCATGCTGTAGTTGTTCCAGGTAATGTGAGCTCAGAGCTGCATTTTATTCTGCTAAAACAATTAATGTTGTAATAATTTCATGTGATTCGTACGAGGTTTTGTTTGTCTTTGAAGCCTTCAGTTTAGCTGATTTATATCCATAACAGGAGTGTTGTACGAGGTTCCTCCAGTCTTATCATTTCCAATAATTGATCAAAAAGTGAAGACAATACAACTTGATGAAGAAATCGACGAGGTTCTAAAGGCATTGAACAAGTCCCGAGAACAAGAATACGCAATTGTCGAGAAATGCCTTGATTCTCAGAAGGAACTCATTCAGAACCTGTATCAACAGCTTGATCACAACCGACGTGAATTTGGGAAGCACCTGAAGTTGGGCGTGATCGACGCTATTCTCAGTATGGTGGGACAGATCAAGAAAGAGGTGATTAAACTCCGGGAGATGATGCAAGTTTCGAAGGGGTTTGAAAAAACACCAAAAAAATTCTCAAGGAGCATTTTGGTTTGGAAATTGAGAAGAAGAAGCAGAATTAATAGACTCTTTCTTTTGTTTGGTTTTTCTTAACTGTGTGTCCAATAAAAAACTGTGTAAGACTTCTATTTTGTTTGGTTTTTCTTTTTGTGTCCAATAATAAATATGTGTAAACCTAAAACCATAGACTTCTGTTGTGTTTGGTTTTTCCTTGTACCCAGATTTTGTTTCTCACTTCTGTTGCAACTTTCTTTGGGATTAAGTAATGATTCTAATGAAGATTGTGAGACTTATGAACTATAAAGGTATATTGTTGGAGGGATTATCGTTCTGCACTATTTTTTTCTAGACTTCTGTTTCTGCACTAATAAGTAATAATAGAGTATAAGTACAAACAAACAGACTAAACTAAACTTTCACTCGAAACATGTTGGAACAATGTTTAAAAAATGGAAGAAATGAAGACAATTTTGGTGATGAAAATATACAGCTTTTCTGATATTTCATTCTCCTATTTATAAATTACAAAAATGACTTAAGAATTATTCCTACACTAATGAATAACCATACTACAAGCTTCTAACCTCCACAACCTCCTACCATAACTAGCTAGCACTAACTCTACTAATGAAGACTAAACAATGTACCTTATTCCATGCTTGTAACTTCTTCAACTAACTACCACTACTAATTAGCATTAAAGGATATTATTGTAAGCTTTTATATTCTTCAACCTTCTACTACTAAAGCCTTTTTTATTACATAACTCATGTAACTTCTATAACCTCTAACTAGCACTACGTAGTAGTAATAACAATAATCACTACCTATGCAATATGGTTAACTCAACAAATATCTCACATGATGATATTTGTGTTATAAGCCAAATGAAATTTATGGCCAGACGTAACTTGAGAAAATTGATTTAAAAAATGTGCACATTCGGTTGGAGTAATTGTATTTCATCAATGTAACTGAAATAAAAATCATAAAGTTAATTGGAAAAGCTAAGATTGCAGTGGAATATAAAATCGTCACTAAAGGCCTAAAACCAGCTCAAAGTTCGTTCTTATTGTTATATGTTGTATGTCTAAATTTAGGAATGAATATTATAATTAGTTATAACAAAAAAAATTAAAGAAAGGAAAAACATGAAAGGAAATTTCAGTTTACGAGCCAACTTGTCCTAAGAAAAAAAAGTACGCATTTACTTACTTTTTCTTAGCTGTGAATGATCCCTTTGATAAAATATAACGTTGTTCTTCATTAATTCACCTGTCGCAATCTGTCATTTCCTCCTTTCAGAATCATGAACGAAATAAATTGACCTTCATTAATTAGTTCAACAACCTCCACCATCAACTGATTAGGGCACAATGGTAATGATGCTCAATTGCCGCAGCAAAGTCTTAACCTATGATGTACGGGGACGGCAAGATGAATGAAGTTTCCTTCCGGGGACAAAACAGGAACGGGAGTGGGGACGGATTCAGCTTGGGGACGTCCCCACAACGTCCCGGAACGACGGAAACGGTCTGCCGTTTCCTAAGCTTTTTGACCAAAGTTGGAAGGCAAATTCAACACCAACTTGTATTCTAACATACCGATCTTTGCTTTGTTAATACCTGTTATCTCACTTTTGATAAAGATTCTCTGTTGTCGCCAGAAACCCGGTGCTCTGTTTTTCGTAAAGATCCTGTGCTCTGTTTTTACCTGTGCTATTTTGTTAATACTTGTGCTTTGTGTTTGGTAAAGATGCTCTATTTTTTGTAATGCATGTGTTTATTTTTTTTGGAAGCTTTGTTTCACCAGCAAGGAGACCTTATATGCATCATTTCCCTTTGGCATATTGTTTTGGCAGATAGTGGACCGGTCCTATTAGACCAATACATTAACCAAAATTTATGTTCCATTTTTTTCCAAATATTATTTGTCCATACTCTGGCAATTCGCATCCAGTAGTTTAGGATCTAGTCATTTTATTTGATATTAAAATTTTAATATTATTATATTTTTATTTTTATATTTTATTCGTCCCCTTGTCGTACCCGTATCCATAATTTTTTAATATTTCTGTTTCCCGTCCCCGTCCCGCATACCCGTACCCGTACCCATTTATGTACCCTTCCCCATCTCGGTGCAACATAAGTCTTAACATACTTTGCAGTTTCTTATGTTTTGTTTGGCATTCATGTTCTGGAGGACTATTTAGGGCTCAATTGGGGAAGGCTAGCAACACAAAGAATGATACCATCGATGGTTGTCGACATGATGTTACAAAATAACATCACGTATGTGAAAACTTTCAGCTCGAGCAAAAATGTTTTCGAATCTTTTGGAGGAACATGCATTAAAGTCTATATAACTCTTCCCAACACGGAGCTGAAAAACATATACAACACTGAAACCAGAGGATTGTGGATTGGCGATCATATCAAACCCTTCCTGGATGTGAATATCAGCTTCGGGTATGATTCTTCGTAGCATGTATTTCATTTACATGGAATGAATGCTTGCTTTTTAAATTTATCACGTGAGATATTAATAAATCCGTGATAAATGTTTGCACAAATCCTCCGCATCCCACTATATTTTCATTTCATGTTTACTTTAGTTTATATTAGGTCTTTCAAACATTATTTCATGTTCCATGACTTGCATGAATTAGGGCTTCTTCACCCAAACTCAATACGAGCAAACAACTCAAAAAGTCGAGGGCATTTAGTTGACAATATTTTATCACATGAGATATTATTAGATATGTGGTAAATATTAGCTCGAATCCTCCGCATCTCTCTATATTTTCATTTCTTGTTTGCTTTAGTTTATACTAGGTCTTTCAAACTTTATTTCATGTTCCATAACTTGCATGAATTAGGGTTTATGATTCTAATTCTGAATCGAAATCTATGGGTCTCCAGATATCTATACGTCGGGACAGCTCCATTATCGATTGCGTTACCTAATAGAACACATCAACAGGAAGTTGTGGCGATGGACATGATGCAAAGAGCTTTGGAGATCAATAACATAACAGGAGTGAAATTTAGGCTTTACCATTTTTGCTTAACTAACAATCATATGTTCCAACATAGTCTAACTTAACCAAGTATGTAAAGTAAATAATGCACGAGACGCACAACTTGGTTACACACTTCGGTAAAATCCACCTACATCTGCGGGGCCTGGCTCAGTTCAGAATGAATCCACTAACCAGAGATATATTACAAAGTACAACATACAACTAGGCCTGTGTATTTATAGGGGAGGAGAACCCGATCTCTAGTAGGATTCGAACTCCTTTCCTTATTTGATAAGTATAGTAATTCGAGTATAGTTGGTATACACGAGATAGTTTCCTTGTAGGAATCAATAATATCCTTAATTAGGATTGGACCACGCGTCCCTTTATGAGCCTCGAGTTGGACTTTAGACGATACCCTAAGCTCGAAGCTCGTGAGCCTCGAGGTGTCGTGGCCCAGGTATCCTCAATCTCCTCAAACTATCATAACCTCCGCACATTTGCCCTTGTACCTTGTGTATAAAAATTGTCTAACATAATTAAATTTCATGTCTCTTTGAAATGTTAGATATCTGCACCAAAAAGGTTTGGTAAATTAATGGAAATATAAAGGTATCTTAACTGTGAACCTTAATTTTAAAATGTGGGTAAACAAAATTAATTATGTGGAGATCCTAAACTTTATTACTAAGATGCTAGCTGGTGATGCATAAGAGAAACATTAACAAACAAGACACAATACAACAGAAAATAACCGACACTAAAAACAGTCTGCAGAGGACGTTTGCACAGAATTTTAAATGAGGTGATAAATGCAAAGTCTTACCCTTCAAGTAAGAAACTCCAACATTGGTAATGCTTACAGATGAAATTCGTAATTCCCTCACATTTACAAGCCCTGAAGCATGAAAAATCATAATTTAACAAACTCCCGGAGGAGTTAAGCACCTACAGCGCAAAGCATATAGGGCTTTTGAAGCATTTCTGTTAGAATACCTGCTACGAACGAGAAATTGCCCAGAATTGTGCTACAGTGCCTCCCGTCGGATGCAAATGGGAGGACTCAATGCGTCCTCAACATCGATTTTTTTAAATTTCCCATGCAGAAGACGCATTTACCAAATGCATCTTCACTTTTATTCGTTCTTCTTTCTTCCATTTCCGCATTTTAATTTTTTTATTACAAAAAGTTGAAGACACATTTGCTAAATGCGTCTTCTCTTTTTGCCTTTTGTTTTTCTGTCTTCGTCTGTTCTTTTCGTCCCTTTATTAGAAGTTAAAGACGCATTTTTGTAATGCATCTTCTGCTTTTCATGGGTTTTAAGGAGAGAAAATCGCTCTTTCTTCTTCTCTTTCTGCTCTCTTTTTTCTCTCATTTTGCTCTCTTCTGCCTTTTATTTTTCTCTCTTTCTTTCTTCATTTCTCCCTTTCTATGTTCGCAATTTTCGTAGAAATCTCCCACGTATCTTCAATTGGTTCCATTATTCTCGATCCGCCGGCCAGCTCCATCCTGCCTAAGTGACCTGACTGGAATTTTGTGCTCCGTTTTGAAGTCCGTATATCAACGAACGAAGAGAAGGTATGCTCATTTTGTTGATTTGAGTTTTCTTTGTTGTGTTTTTGCATGAATACTTACGTTGGATTGTTCTTTTTTGTTGCCTCTGGGGCTTCCCTTGGGCCGCTGCATTCTGTGTTGGAAGAAACGGAGGTTGAAATGTTGCGCGTGGGAAGGACGCGCCAGTTTGAACCTGTGCGTGTCATTCACGCGCCTCTCGAGTAGTCGCGCGTTAATTTCACGCGCCACCGCCGGAGGAGTAGTTTGGTCAGAGATTGGAGATGTTTATTTTTTGGGTATAATTTTTTAATGGTATTCCATTTTATGAACAACGAAAACTTCTTTGGGAAAATTTATGAAACACATTGTATATATAGTATGAAATATATTGGTATTTTTCTTTTTTGTAGTGATAAATGAAATATTTATGTGAATATATATTTTATGAAGAACGAAAATATCTTTAGAGAAATTTGTGAAATACATTGTATATGAAATATACTGGTAATTTTATTTTTTTAGTGATAAATGATTTTTTTTGTGAATATTTATTGTATTAAGAACGGAAAAGTTTGAGTAGAAATTTGTGAATTACATTGTATATAATGTAGGAAATATTTTTGATAGGGAAATGTAACAGTACATTGTATGAAATATTGTAGGGAAAAAGTTTCTTGGTTTTAGAAAAGTCTATTCAAAATCTTGTGTTATTATTGGATATTATTTGAAGTTGTTTCCAGTTAATAAGATCCAAGTATAAGAATTGTGTATTCCGAAATGATATCGTTGTTCTGAAATCTATGAACGGACGATGGTGACTGATAATGTTTCTGTGGAATGCATTGTAATTGTTAATACCATTTGGATGTCATCTTTCCATTTACTGATTGTTTGATTGCTTCAAGTGTAGGAACATTTGGGGTGACACAGCGAGAATTTCTTTTATGTTCACATCAGAAACAATTCTTATTTGTTTAAGGTAAATTTTTTATGAGGGAGTCGTAAATTAGACATTTTGGATGAATAATTATTGATGTAATACGAAATATGTCTTCATGTTATGAATTGATGTCTTGTGAATGAGTTTGTACTGATTTTGATGATGACCAAGTGAAAAATAAGTTTTATTATAATGTTCATTAGGGAGAATCTATGAATGATAATCTATGTTATTGAATGATAACTTTTGTTCACAGAGGTAATTATTCATTGCATACTAATACGTTGCAGTTGTACAACGAATTTGTTGATGTACTTGTATAGACATGGTGTGATTAAGTATGATGTTAATGTCGGTGTGTACTATGATCCTTCCGTGGCTGAGAAACATGTGACCGTGAAGCGGAGGTTAAGCCACTGTCAATTAGTCGAATTAATTGTGAGATGGCTAGGCATTCAATGTGAGGGGTTTCTTGTGAGAATCTTTTATCGTCACCCTGAGATGATTGGTTATTGTATATATTATCAATGTTATGAAGTGGAGGATGACGAGTCCACGGAGACCTTCTTTAAGTCTGTTGATGGAATGTCCTTGTCGGCAGCCGATATTTACATTCAACTGGAGAGGATTGAGACCAACTTTGAATGGCCCGGTGATGTTGGCCCGGGCACGTTCATGTCATTGTTGAGAAATGTTAAGCAAGATACCTCAGCAACTTTCCCTATCTTCCCAACACCAGAATATTGCCAAGGTTTTGGAGAATCTCATGTTGTTGGTGAGTCGAGTCAACCTATAGCTTATTTCCAGTGAGGCAGCACTCAGCCATCCACAAGTGCTGGTCCACATGGTCCTTATCTTGAGCAATTCAATGGCTTTGACGATGATTACGTAGGTGAAATTGGCAACCATGGTTCTGGTGGTGGCGGTGGTGAACTTGTTATAGGCCAAATTGATGTTGATAACGTGGGAGGTGAAAGTGGGGATTGTGAAGCAGACAGTGAAGAAGATCATTTCTTATCAGCTGATTCAAATCCAGGGGATGATAATCGCTCACTGGTGTACAAGAACAATGTTCCCACTGCATTCCATCAAATATGAAATCCTAATACCTGGGATTTTTTTAGGGATTACGGTGGTCCTGATGAAGTTGGGTATGGCCCGACTGATTGTGGCAGAATACTTCCTAATTATGTTCAGGCAACATGGGAATTTGATTTGGGTATGAGATTTCGGACTAAAGCGGAATTGGTGGAGGCAATATTTCGGTGGAGTTCGAAGCTGAACAGGGAACATCGAGTTGTGGAGAGAAAGTCACGTACATGGTACGCAAAATGTAAGGATGTTTTTGAAGGAAATGGAAATTTCTTGTGGATTGTCAAAGCCGGCATAAAGTCTTCCCATGGGATGTGGGAAATCACTAAATTATCAAGGAGTCATTCTTGCATTGGTGCTGGCCGATCGGATGGTAACCGTAATGTGACATCATTGATGCTTGCTCGTTCCATTCGATATCAGATTGAGACCAACCCCTCATTCACTATCAAATATGTTATAGGGCATGTGCTGAAAGAGTTAAAAGTGACCATTTCGCACAAGAAATCTTGGTACGATAGACAAAAGGCTATTGATTTTGGCCATAAGAACCTGGGAGGAATCCTTCGAGAGGTTGCCCACATTTATGGATGAGCTGGTCAGAGCTAATCCGTCCACAGTTATTGATTGGGCTGATGTACCTGATAGAGTTCATTGTCACTGGTGTTGGGAGTTCAAGTTTGTCTTTTGGGCATTTGGTCAGGCTATCCAAGCCTTTCACCAATGCAGGCCAGTTATCAGTGTGAATGGTACTTTTCTGAAACGGGCGTACATTTCCACGATGCTAGTTGCTATTATGCATGACGTAAATGATTATGTATTACCCACCACCCATGCAATAGTAGACGCTGAGACAAATGAGAGCTGGCATTGGTTCATGCTCAAGATGCGACAGCATGTGGTAGGTAATGATTCGAGGTCCATATGTGTTATATCAGACCGTCATTCAGGAATCCTGAATGCAATGGCACACACGGATGGATGGATAGAGCATGAAGAAAACCATCACTTCTGTTTGAGGAGTTTTCAATCCAACTTCCTTAGTGTGGAGGGTGGGAAGTTTTAAAATACGCATTTGAAAACCCTGGTGTGGCACCTTGGTAGTGCTAGACAGGAACGGAAGTGGCGATAGTATAAGGAGGAGTTGAAGTAGGTCAAACCCGCTGCATGGCAATGGTTGAAAGCACATGATAAGAGAAAATGGTGTCTCACTTTCGATGGAAACCATCGGTGGGGCACTCTTACAACCAACATGTTAGAGAGTTTCAACAATTGTTTGAGGCGCGCAAGACATCTACTGATAACTGCTTGTATAAACGCAACTTTCGAACGAACAGTCGAAATATTTACTAAGAGGTTAGCAGATAAGCAGGCACTGTAAACGTAAAAGATGCTATTTTTTTGTTATTTTGCAGTTTTATTTTGCCAACCCGTATTCGGAAGAGATTCAAGAAGAATGACAGCAGGGGGCAGGGACATGTTGTCAATGTGCACAATCATAATTTACGGATTTATAATGTTGTGACAAGAACCTTTTATGGCGGTGTGGGTGAACGACACTACACTGTAAAATACTTGAAGAAACAGTGTAGCCATCGAGAGTGGCAAATTTTTAGGCTGTCTTGTTCCCATGCCTTGGTTGTTTGCAGGAAAAGGCATGATGATCCCAAAAACCTTTATGATGAGGCCTACCACACGAAAACCTTTGTATCACAATAAAGTTCGGGTTTCATGCCTATCTGAGATCCTTCATTGTGGGAACCCACAAACTGGAGGGTGGTCCCAGATATCAAAAAGTTTTGAAATAGAAGAGACGGGGCCAATTTGCAGAGAGAAGGATAAGGAATCAAATGGATCAAAGAGTACCTGGTGATCGTAGAGGGGTCCATGGGCGGCGTCCTGCATAAGTTATTGCTTGTAGCATTGAGTTACTTAGAATGATTATTTAGGAAATTTTCTGGACAAGGTTAGTTTTCAATGTTAGGGAGCTATGTATTTGGAAAACTTGAGCTATGTATTTTGTTTTTCTACAAATTATTCTACTATTTCATGCTATGTGTTTCATTTACAGATGATCAGCCTCTCTTTTTATTCAGGGATACACCATGGACCATCTCAGACCAATCGACGAGGATTTTCTCTATCTACACATGGAGCATCGTGCAATGGCGATATACAACGGTGACTTGGCTGTTGGGATGTTGACATCTTCGAGGGCATCATGTGCTACGTTTGTGCGGTGGGCTTCCAGAGCCTTCTAGATACAGCACCAATCCAAATCGACCATTAGCTTATCACAGCCTTGGTCGAGCGCTAGAGACGGAGACCCACACATTTAATCTTCCGGTGGGAAAGAAAGTTGTCACGTTGCAGGATGTGGGTATGATTTGTGGCCTACTGATCAATGGTATGCCCGTCATGGGTATTGACCAGAGAAAGCAGGCAGTTGATTTGCAGACCATATGCACTGACTTCTCAACGGAAATAACCCCCTCAGATGCCATCACCGGGGGTCATATAAAGGCCTCTTAGTTAGGTGATTGGCTGCACAGTCCACTTTCGATTGATGCCACGGACATTGATTATTAGCAGCGGGCGAGGGTGTTCCTTCTACTCTTGATTGGTGGAATGCTTATGTCTGACACTCGGGGTATCAGATCCCCCTCCTTTAGTTTTCACCGATCATGGACTTAAATATGGCACATTAGTTTAGTTAGGGGAGTGCAATTCTGACACACTTGTACATGAGCTTATGTGATGCCGCAATTCCATCAGCGAAATCCATATCCAGCCCACTTGTCCTCTTATAGGAGGTAACGTAGCTATTTTAACATTTTCACTTTTTACATCATTTTCAAAGTCCTGCCTCTTATTACTTTCTAGTTATGGGTATTAGAGAAAATACCGAGCATTGGTTCCACCGGACGGCTACCACTGACCAACAATATGAGTGCAGTTGGGTCCAAGTTTGTATTTAGTAACTGAAAACACACTATTCACAACCTTCACCCAACAAACGATAACTAATGTTCTTCACTCTATTCTGCACAGGTGGAGAGCCCAGTTTGATTTATCAAGATCACCGATGTGCGTGCTCAATGTATACCATGATCAGCTGACAACTCCTGATGATAATCAGGTATAGCAGTGATCACTTGGTTTCCATTATAACGGTGGTTTAAATTTTTATTGATTTTCAAATTAGTTAAAACTTTTCCTTTGCTTGCAGTTCCTTTGGCAGCCATACTCTGAGCATCTCCTTTAACATCTGCGGCCATATTGTACAGTCGGTAGGAACAACTAGTTGTTGACTGTCAACCTCATTTGCTGGCTCATTGTCGAGAGTCATCATGTTCACCAAGTACTCAGGCAGTTCGGATTAATCCAACCAATACCTGTGAAGTTTGTGTCAAAGGAGGTCCAAAAAAACTACATTCAAGAGAGCGTCGAGGGATGCCGAATATGGACTGGAAATTATCCTGAGCACGTATGTTCAAACGTGGGAGCAGAGGGAAAACTACGTAGCCCCGATTCTCGGAGTTGTAGATCCATATAAACCAGAATGGGAATACATAGAGTGGTATCTTCGTAGCACAGAGAGACTGATTGACCGGCTAGAAAGGCGACAAGCGGTTACTGAATGGTTTCATGGAGATGGAGCAACCTCGGAGTATATGGTATTCATTAGTCATGTTCGATAACATTTTATTAATACATACAATTTCAACAATTCATTGAATCTAACATGTTTATCTGATTTGTGCAGATGCAGGTTATGTCCAGGGTGCGGCTTATGTATGAAATTAATTTGGACACATGTGTTCCACCTTACACTGATGTTATTAGGGACACCCATGAAGATGTCACAGGTGCCCTAGCATATGCGCATGAGCCATCCAGAGTGCGTTACTATCAGCCACACGCTGAGATACCTCTACCAGGTGTCAGGTACAATGAGATCAGAAGCCACCGTCAAGCTCCTCCTGGAAGACAAGGTGGCCGCTGATACAGCCCTATAAGACCCACTCGTGACATTTTTTTCTCTCAAGCCGAACCTTCACATGCTAGTCCAACCTACGAATGACCATCCCATGTTGGACCAACGCACTCCACCACTTCTCTGGTTCATTCTGCTGCATACCTTACTCCAGCTTATAGTCATCCACATTTGTCTGTAACTGATCTGTTCCATACATCTAGAGGTCCTCAAGTTCAACATCATTCCAATGATGATGAACCTGAAGATGATATGGAGGAAGACTTCACGGAGCGAATTCAAGATGAAGACTTAGCAGCGTCTACTCTTGTGTCTGTAAGAAGACGCACATCCCGCACGATTCACCCACTGCCATGTGAAACTAGTGGAAAACTTTTCGAAGGGACTCATTAGTACAGTCGAGGCAGGTTAAACTAACATTGTATTAATAACACTTACATTTCTAGCAACCAAATGGGAATTTATTCATATTTAATAATTATTATTGTCATCAATTTCAATAATCATTGAATATGACTACTATTTTATTTCTTACAATGAATTTCATAAATATGGAGCAATAGATAATTTTTAAAACAAAATACTACTAGGCTATTAGAAAAAAAACTAGGTTATTCAACTAGATGACACATTCTTCATTATTTTTAATTTTTATGGAAACAAAAATAACTTTTTAAAAAATTATTTAAAATTAGAGGACGCATTATTGAAATGCTTCCTCTTCATTATTTTCAATTTTATTCTTTTCCAGAAACTAAAATATATTAAAATTAAAACTGATTAAAATTAAAGGACGCATTACAAGAATGTGGCCTCTTCATTTTTAATTTTTTACTAAAATTAACACAACAAATGAAATAAATTTAAAAACAAAAAATTAACGTAGGGAACACATTCTTAAAATGAATTCTCTCAATTTTTCATTTTCTTTTCATTAAATTTTAGATAAAAAAATCAAACAAAAAAATAAAATAAAACCCCCATGAGAACGCATTTCAAGAATCCAACTTCATCCTTTCAACACCCTTCCAAGCAAGAACTCGCTACGGACTCCATATCAGAATCTATAATGCATTCTTGACAACTCCTAATCTTAAACTGTGGTGGAATTTAAAATAGGGACACTCCATCTAGTCCAAACCCATCTGGTCTGTTCCTAAATCTCACCACAACTCGGATGAATAGAACAAAGTGTGCAAAGTAACTCAGCTAGCTACCCAAAATACAAAAAAATAGTAGGGAAATGACGGGTAAGCTTCTGGATAGCAGAATGGTCTGGCTTAGGCAGTTTGATAGACCTTTGGAACAATGACATAGACATTTATCTACCCTATCTAACTGTAGCTGAATTCCAGAATAACATGACATTACACACACAACACCTAGCTTTAGGTCTGCCATTACATGTTATTCACAAATTGCAGGTACCAATTGGCTTGTATGAACACGATGATCAGATGAAATGGAAGCATTCAATCACAGGTATGTTTTCTACACACAGTGCTTATAAATTGGTTAGGGGGGAAAAACAAAGTGGCAAGCCTGAAAAAGGTATGGTCTCCTCCAATTCCTCCCAGAATGTCATTTCTTACATGGAAATTGATAAATAACTGCCTTCCTTTCTCTGAAGCTTTGAACCAAATGGGCATAGTGTTAGTTCACAAATGACCTTACTGCAATCTATGGACACAATTAACCTTAGCTTCAGTTTTTGATATGTGGCCAGATCTATCTGGACTTACATTTTTGGGTTGTTGGAAATAAATCCGGGATTTAAATTGCATATTTTTGATAAGCTTTCCTACATTTGGTCTTACCCCTGCAGATTCAAAACCAAAATGAATATCATATACGTGGCTACTTTAGTAACATGCTGGATAATATGGAAATCTAGATGTAGTTTTCTATATGATAATAAAGCTTTGAACATAAATGGAATGAAGAAGGAACTACTGTTAACCATAACTGACATCTTCAAAATCCATCCTCATAAAAGTATCGATGATTGTTTGCTGTTCAACCGGATAGGAGTGATGACAATGTTTAGATCTAAACAACCTAAATTGATCAAAGCCTATAAGTGGAACCCCTTGGACATAGGATATAAACTAAACACTGATGCATCGATGTCTCTTGTCTCCTTAACTTTTGCTGGAATCATAGTTAGAACTCCAAATGGCAGTACAACTCTTAAAACATTTAAACACCTACATGATTCCGAGTCACAACTACAGGCTGAAATACAATCACTACTAGAAGGTCTCAAATTATATATACGATATGATTTCTTCCCTCTCATTGCAGAATCTGATTCTATGCAGGCAATCAAAAATCTAAAAATAAAAATAAAAAGACCTCTGTGGAAGGTTCAGAGGGATCTATGGGAGATCCAGGCAATTGTAGGTGATAAACAGGTCACCTGGTAACATACTTTCAGGGAACAAAACAGAGCTGCCCACATTCTCGCAATATCTCCAATCAACCACTCTCCGGACATCACCATTATTAAAACAACAGAGAGATCGCAGGCATTAATGGCAACAATCTTGGCAGATCAATTGGGGATCCCTTCCATCAGAACTGCTACATCACGGGCATCGTAGCACATCATCCTTTACAGAGGAAGAATGGAAAATTCTGAAGCTACCTGCTGCAATATAGGAACGAGTCCCAGAATTCTTCGAACATTAGACTAATATTTTGGATTACTTTCATGTACAAATTTAGCTTCACCTTATCCTATTAGATATCTGGCCTGAGATTGGTTAATATAAGGGGTGGAGATCAATCTATTGGAATCATATCTAAAAGGATTAGTCAGTTAAATTAAGAAGACTTTCGTTGTATGTTTTGATTATTTTATAATAAAAAAAAAGACAACTCCAAATCTTAAGAGATGTGAGCTTTGTCAACCCTGAAAAGGAGATGGTTTATTCCGAGATATAATCAATGTCTCATAAGTTGTATCCTTAATCCAAACTCAAACAAATTACAATAATTAGAGGATTCAGTATTTATAAGATCTGATGCACGAATTAAGAAACCAACCTTTAATATGGACTAGCCCGCCATGAATACGAGGACATAGTTCAAACTCCAGCTATACCAGATTATATAACCTAGATAAAGCATGCATTCTTTCCCCAGTGAGTAAATTGCTCTTTATGAAACCCAAATGTGCCAAATTTGGAAGACCTGAAGCGAAAAAATATTAAACCTACAGATATGAAACAACGTTGTTGTACATGTAGTTATTGAACGAATAAAATACCAAATAACTTTCATTAAGATGCAAAACTAAAAGAAATACATTTCATATGCCTTAGAAGATGGAAATGATAACCTCCAAGTTGCATTGTGGCATATTCAGAGATGCCATTAAAATGATTAAGAACTAATACTTGGAGGTTTGGAAAATTCCCAAGCCGAGACAATCCTATGTCTTTAACATCCCAGCAAGCACGACAAATGAAGAGAAAGTAAGGACGATCCTTGCGAATAGAGAACATCCATCTAACAGTCTTTCACTCCCCTCTGAGAATGAAAACCAATAGTCAACGATTAAACGACACAACATAGCAACAAATACACTTAAAAAACTACAATCAAACTAGCTGCAAAAACTAGTATCAGAAAGCTAGGATCGAACTATCAGAAAGAACATGGCAGGACACAAGATCATTAAAGATCAACTGACTTATATCTCTCGGAAGCAAAGCAAACGATGGTTTATTTGAAGATCTCCTCCTAATTCTTTACACATTTCTCAGAAGCAAAACATTTCAGCAAACAAGAAATCCACAAATAGCAACAACACGATTTACTAACCTCGTGTATCCTGTAAATACAAAGTTCCATAAGCGACGTAGAGGTAATTCCTCCGACAGGATAGCCGCCAATAGGCTGAAAGGGGATTCCCTGCCCTTTCCAGCCCGCTTCTGAAGTATGCACCGGAGGTACCACGGTATGCAACATCAAATTACTATAGAAAAAAATTCATGGCGATTACTGAATGATTTAACATTTAAAGACTAAATAAGCATTCTATATGTTGCGTGCTAAATTAGAGGATGTCTGCAAGTTCATAGCACAATCAAGAGTTCATTCTTTTTGGGGGTTAATTTTATCAGTCACCGACAAGGACTTCCATTCTCGTTAATCAACTTTTGGAGGATGCTATCAAGCACAGAAATAAAACACCTTTGCAAGAATACGACAATCGTCCACCCAACATTGCATTACGTTCAGCGACTCTCAGCTATAGGAGTGTTCTGTCAAGGGGAAATCTCCTTATGTCCGGGGTCGGATGTCCACATACTTTGGGCAAGACCCCGGAGGGAAACCTTTACCCCAACATGGTTGCGCCTACCATGGATGAGTTCCTTGCAATGGGGAACAAGAAAGGTGACAAGATTTCTATTGTAGGCATGGTTAGACTCTTAGCCCAACACTTGGGCCATTCGTCTCCCTCTCCATTGGCGTTGGCAAATTTGGGTCGTTCGGGGACACATATGATGATCGATAGGCCGGTGTAAGAAGGGATGGTGGTCACCGTGGCTTCGGAGGATTTCTTTGTATGTCTATACGATGTCTCTTTGGTGTGCAATTTCAATATTCAACCCTAGAGAGAGCGCACAACTATCTATCAAGATATGGTGTTGTAGGACTTTTTCATAGCCCATGATCCGAGTTTTGAGATGAAAATATGTAGAATCCTATCAAACCTGGCTATTGGAATCGAGGAGGATGACAATGAGACCCATTTAGGGCCCCTACTAGCCGCACTAGCATACCTGCAGGCATTCTTGATCCATTCCGTTTCTTTGGAGAGCAACTTGCTAGTTTTACCAAGATTTTGAGGGATATCGGTGAAGTATTAGGTGGGATGAGTTTTCAGTTGGACGACTTTGGTACCCGAGTAGGTTCTATAGAGGACACCATGTGCGCTTGGGGATCTAGAGTGAATTCCATTGAGCGGGAAATGAAGGAAGAATTAGCTATTTTGGATGACAGGTCGGATGCTCAAGAAGAGTCCATCGAGCAAGTGCTAGAGAGACTTCATCTTTTGAAACTAGATGGTTTCAAAGATGTCTTTCCTATTGAGTGGCATGAGATGCGTCAAGAGGAGAGAAAATGGGGAGGCGGAAGACTCGACACTTAAGGAGGGACCCTTCGGGGTCACATGAGTGAGCCCCACTACATTTCTCTTCCCCATTTATGACTTTTATTGATTCATCGCATTGAGAACAATGCAAAGTTCAAGTGTGGG